>QLNU02015359.1:80591828-80636439 GCA_006491805.2 Dysdera silvatica | reverse complement strand
AGCTGCTAGTTTACAAGGAATTCTAGCTGATCATTAACGATGAGTTCTAGCTGGTCGTTGACAACGAATTCTGGTTTACAACGAATTCTAGTTACCAGTTTACAATAACTTCTTACTTTTAGTTTACGATGAATTTTACTGGCCTACATATAATGAAACTAGCTTGCAACAAGTTGTAATAAATATTACCCATAAACAAATAAAATGATGTATAAATGGGATGATAGAAAGCAACAAAACCGATCCCCCTTTTATTTTCTCATAAAAAAAAAGAGAATTATGATAATATATTTACATAGCGTCATCTGTTTTTCTTCCTTATCATGGTAAATCAAATTGTGTCCTCCTCCTCTTATGTAATCTCTGAAAATACCCATCCCTTTTTCACTGTTGTTTAAAAGGCTTTGGTTGATCACCTTTAATTTTAAAAATACAAAAACTTGATAATATATAGATCAGATAATATAGTCATAAGATTTTTTATAAGAAATCATTTAAAATTTCTGATTTGTGAATATGCATTTCCGATAACGTAAACAGTGGTGAACTGGAACCATGCCCCCTATCCTCCAGTGTACCAAAGAGAGCAATCATGCTTACAGCAAACTTACTGCTTTATGTAAACATGTATTTCTGGTCAGGCCTGGGCAGTAACGCGTTACTTGTAATAATTACTTATTACAGTAATTTTATTGGTAATTCACTACATTTGAGAACTAGTGATTTTGAGGGTAACTCTTCACATAATTTTCTATAAAATAATTTTAGTTACAGTAACGCGTTATAATTTATATTCATTTTATATTTACAGAAATCGCCGTGTCACGCAAATATTTTTGTAATGACTACTTGTATGTAACATCAAACTTGCCTACAATAATGTAAATTCTAGAAGCAGTGCTGCCAACTTGACTTTTCGCGCAAAAAAATATTATTAACATCTAGTGAGTACTGACATTTAAAAGTTGGCAACATTGTTTAGAACATGTAAGATATTATTATCCTTCAGAGGGATAACACAATTGCCAAATAATGGTTAACACACAAAGCCATCGAGGCGAGTTTTCGTGGGGGAATTTATTTTTTTACTTAATAATTTTCGACACCCACATAGAAATAAGCTCAAACTAGAGCTGTTTTTGTTTAGGAGAAAAAGAGACGCCGTCCTCATCCTGGATGAGGACGGTGTCTTTTTTTTTCTTTTTCTTTTCTCCTAAACAAAAACTGCTCTAGCTTGAGCTTATTTCTACGTGGGTATCGAAAATTATTAAATAAAATAAATTGCTTAGAAGAGCTGCAAATCTGGCAATAGCTGCCGATGTTTTGATCTTGATGATAATGGAGGACGCCGAACCGAAAAAAGTTTAAGTGTCGGTAGAGAAATTATTTGAAATGGAAAAAGTTTCCAATAAAAGTGACGAAGGTAAGGTATTTATTTTTTAGCCTTACTTGCAAAAGTACTTTGTGTTTCAAGAGGAAGAGAGTAATAACTTCAACTTTAAATGTTTGATCTGTATTAAAACGGAAGTCCTCTTCTATTGTAAAACTTTGCCAGCTAATGTATGTAAACAAGTGCAGGTAAGTTCTAGTTTATGACAACATTTTTAATTTTTTCAACTTTCATTTTATAGAAAATACGATATTTTGTTTTCTGGTGTTCTATTTTTATAAGTATTAAAATTTTAAATGACAGAAGACATTTCTGATTTTTGCTTTTATTTTCAATGAGTTCATCCACACGTTTCACCAGAATTAGAAAAATTACGCTTATAATCGTTTCCAAAATCAAAGAAAGGGAAGGCTACAGATGATGAAGAGGGACAACCTTCAAACGAAAGTTCAAGTATTCCCAAATTGAAGCAGATGAATATCTCCCTCGTTTCAAGCACGGATAATGTTCAGGAAAACGTCTCGCAAAAGGACGTGGATAATCTCGTTGTCAATTTTGTGATATGATCCCTATAGCCATTCAGCATAATTGAACAAGCTGCTTTTAAGGAACTCGTTACAGGTTTGCAACCTAATAGATCAGTTCTAGGACGGAAGTCACTAATGACGAAAATAAATGAACAATTTGGTGAATTCAAACGAGGTATTCTATCTGCAGTGAAATGGGTATCCACAACTGCTGACTGTTGGAGCTCTTATCATAGATATTTTCTTGGTGTTACTGTGCACTGGATTGAAGAAAAACCCTTTAAAGAAAATCAGCTTCCTCTTAGCTTGCAGAAGAATTGTTTGGTTCTCACACGTGTGATGTAATAGCACCAAAGCTCGAAGAAGTGCATGAAGAATTTTAAGATCAAAATAAAGTTGTTTTAACAACAGCTGATAATGGGTCAAATTTTTGTAAGGCTTTTCAATTGTTTGGCTCGAATGACGAAATAATGTCGATACATCTGTACCTATCCCACCTACTAATTTTGAAAAGTGAATACTAATTATTCATCAACAGAAGAAGACAAAATTACTCTAGTACTACTCACTCAAATACTTGATCCATCTGATAGTATTGAAGAATGCAGCTTGCCTCATCAAACATAAATGCGCATACTTTGGATTTAGTTGCAATAAAGGATTTAGAAAGTGCATTTGAAAATTTAATGTACAAAAAGATTTTTTGTTCCATATTTGCAAAGTGTCAAGGTTTATGGAACAAACAAAGTCATAGTATTAATGCTGCTAGTGTAATTAAAGAGTGTTGTGGGATATATTTCATATTGCCAAATATAACCAGATGGAATTCTACTTACAAGGCAATGGAAAGAACGAACCTGATTCTTTCATCCAAAGAAGCTGAAATACTACAGGCTAAGAAAAAAAGTTACTTTGAATACTTGCTGCCAATAATCCAAGCACTACTTCTGAAATTGCAAAACTCAAAGGACTCTTTAAAGTATTGTGAACCGTGTAATGTTTCTTTAACACAAGACGTTAAAACTAGATTTAAGCATTTTTTTTTACTGATAAAAACGTCAGTGAATGCCAGTGCTTTTCATCCAAAATTTAAACTCGGTATTTGGCTTGATCGTGTCATAAAAGATTATGATTGGAATACTGTCAACGCATTTCTTCGAAGAGAAAATATCAAACTAATCGTAGAAGAGAAATATTGTGCTCACAACAGTGAAGCCTGTCCTACTGATTGTACTGATGATGACTAACATTCGTGTAGCAGTGTCGATGAATTTTTTGAGAAAGTGAAACTAGACATCCTTCCGCCGATTTTGAGTTATCCACTTATTTTCAAAATAAAGATTGTAGTATGTCTGTATTCTGTTCCCTGCCTACAGTAAAAAGCATGTTTGTAAAATACAATACGCTCTTGCTAGCCAGCACGGTTGTTGAAAGATTGTTTAGTTCTGGTGGTTTGTGTCTCTGACCCAATTGTAGCGGCATAAGTTACAAAAATTTTGAGATGCAGCTTTTGCTATACCACAACAAGTAGATAGACTTTCTTATAATTGTGTAATAAAGTTGATAAAAGTCTTTCATTCATTAATTGCTGCATTATTCTGTAAAACATTTGTAAATAAAGAATTTTGTCATAAAATGTAATCTCAAAAATAATTGTAATGCATTACTTTTGAAATTTAGTAATTTCACAGGTAATTCTTTACTTTTTATGAAAAGTAATTGTAACGAGTTACATTTAAACAAGTAACGGTCCAGCTCCGTTTCTGGTATATAAATATGTATTTCTGATCTGATTGATAACTATGTATTTCTCATTGATAACTATGTGTTTCTGTTTAATAACTGCTGTGTTTCTCCGAAAATGAGATCTAACCGGAAAATAAGCCCTAGCATGATTTTTCAAGATGCTTATACTATAAGCCCTACCCCAAAAATCAGCCCTAGTTAAGATCCTCAGCCAGACGGATGCATTTAGCATGTCAGTTGCAACACACGGATGTATTGAATTATAAAATAATATGAATATATATACATAATAAATATTATTGTTGTTATTGCAGTTTATCAAAGATATATATGTACGGTTTCCCAGATACATATCTATATGCAATTTCTCAAGTATGTACCTTTCATATATTATCAAGAGTGTTTATAATTAAAGTCCTTCTGTTTAGAGCTCTCTATGACCTGAACTAATAAGAAGAATTGCACCAAATTTTGTACACATACTATTCAAGAAATGGGGAGACGGAATCCGTAAAAAGAAGAAAAGAAAATCACCGATAGGGGAAACTGTAGCGTTCCCAAAGAGGAAAAACATGAAAAAAGCACAAAAATGGAAATAACTAAGATAAACCTAAAATCATACTTTCATTCTTTAAGTTGACTCGTTGCAAAAACTAAAAGAAACTTACGTAAATTGTCATGAGAGAGGGTTTCAATGGGAAAAAAAAGTATTTTATGCAAATTTCTGCACTGATGTGTTTTATTTTATGTTAAAAATTTTGGCAATTTATACAAGTTTCTTTTAGTTTTTGCAAGAAGTTAACTTAAAATAAAAATATATTTTAAGAATTGTCTTATTCTTTGTTTGTGCTTTTTTCATGTTTTTTCCTAATTTGGTGACATTCCTTTTATTAGTTTGGGCTACAGAAAGCTCGAAACAGAGAGAGAGAGACTTTAATTATAACCACCATATATATATCTGAGAAACTCTGTAATACTTAAAATAAACATGAGAAATAAAGGTATTAACAACGGTATCAACTGTTAGTAACTATGAGTGAAATAGATGACAACTATTTTGTACATGAATAAATGAATAAATGTAAGTTGTTGTTCATAAAAAAATAAGATATCCCCTGAAAATAAGCCATAACGTGTCTTTTGGAGGAAAAATTAATATAAGACCTGGTTGCATTTTCGGGGAAGCACAATATGTATTTTTCATCAATGACTACATATTTCTGATGTCTTCATATTTTTCTGATGTTTTATTTTACTTTTAGTGACACTGTTTGAATTGATGGTGGTCAACAACTGGTTCATTTTGATGGATGGTTATGCATATGTTGCCTCTGAATGGAGTCGTATCTTTTTCATGAGTTTCTATATCATCACGATGGTGCGTAATGGTATACTTCATTGTAGAAGTTTACGTGAAGTTCTATCTTTGAAATATAGAACTGTAAAATGTGGAGGAAAATTCTTCTGATATGTAAAAATAATATTGCACAGGGATGGGAGCGAATCTCCTTTCTAGCTAAAAATCTGTCTCTAAAAGTCTCTTTTTTTTAGGAATTTATTTGGTCTCTTAAATGTCATTTTTTAAAGAAATTGCCCTCCAAATTTTTTTTTATATGAATTTTTTTTTTAATTTTTATTTTTCCCCATTCCAATTCCACGTTGTCGAATTATTCAACAATGAAGACTTTGCCAACGTTGTAAATTGCAGATACACTCTGGCACTTTTCTTTGCTATGTTATTCCATGTAAGTTGAACTACTGTAATTGCAGAATTTAATATTTTGATAGCTAACACCTTTTTGTCACATTTTCTCATTTTCATGTTTGTTTTAGATAATATAATGGTTATTGGCAGCTCGTGAGGTGAAGTAGCTTTCTGTGGAACCTGTCTGTACATCATAGACATGCGTGGATGAGCTCCATAGAAAACAGAGTTATATCGAGACGTTGCCAGAAAGCTGCTTCACCTCGCGAGTCGCGATTGTTAATCTCCCCGATGAAGCGTAACTGTGGGATATTTTTTTTTTTTTTGGTTCAATTTGTGCTAGACTTTTTAAACCAGCTTCAATAGTTTGTGTATATCTAATAAAATTTTTATTTCGATTTAAAAAAGACATTTAACATTATAATGAAATGTAATTTAGTAAATGTATTCCAACATGTTTCATCAGGTTTGGCTACTCTTTATCAGGGAATTAAAGTAGATGTTTTATTAATTTGCTTACTGTTTGTATAATGATATTATTTACATGCAATTTAAGAATTGTTGCCAAATATACTGGAGAAAAGATGAGGAATTTAGATAGTGTATTGTGTTATGAGAATATTTAAAGTAATATAATATGCATATATTATATGTACTTTTTCTTCCGAATACACTGGCAACAGTTTTTCAATCACATACCAATATCGTAATACAAACAAAAAAATTAATAAAACATTCTATCCAATTCTCTAATGAAGTCTGGTCAAATTAGATTATACTTGTCCTTACTAAACTGCACTTCATTATAATGTCATGATTGTGTGGGTTTTTTTTTTTAATCTTACTGTGTAGTGTTATCACTTTATTTAATATATATATATATATATATATATGAGATGTCAAGTTCCAAATTTCGCTTTATCCATTTTGTTGATTTCGAAAAAATGTGAAAAACTGTTGTTTGTTAACATGTATATCTATCATTTTAAATGCAAAAGAAAGTGGGTATGTGATTGCTTTAACCTCAAAATGCATTGCAATTAGGAAGCAAACTGAGAGTACCAATATGTTTATACTCAAAATTTATAAAAATGGATAAGACTGAATTTGGAACTTGACACCTTATATATATATATACACATACAGTAAAACCTCCATATAACAAACATCAGTGTACCGAAATTCTCTATATAGCAAAGTCTCTGGTAAATTTCCATGGTCATTACATATGAAAGTGTTTCTATATAACGAAATAAATTTCTATATAACGAAATTTTTAACAGCTAAAACGGAAAATCAAGTAATCATGACATTGACATTGGGTTCCCTAATATCATGGAAATACAATATGTACACTTAAAAACATCTATTTTTAAATGGCTCAATGTTATTTATGAGAAACAGTCGTTTACTGAAAAATGGGATTTTAATTGTGGTATCATATTGCACTGCCCTGGTTCATGAATGCATCGTCTCTACTTACAGAATTTTCTCTATAACAAATTTTTTTTCATGGAACCGTCCATTTCGTTATATGGAGGTTCTACTGTATGTTTGTATTGTTTTAGGGAAAGAAAAAGTAAAAGAAACATTTTAGTGCAAAATCTAAAGATACATTATAGGTAAATGCAAGTTTCAGAACTTAAGGTTAAAACGAAAAGACAGTACTGGTCATGAACTTCCATTGTGGTGTGCTAAACAAAGTGTATGTAAGGCATTTTGCAAACTATGTATTGCTGTAATAAATATTGAAAGTAAAGGGGTTCATTCATTACTACAGCTTGCTAGTGACGTCAAACATGAGAAAATCTTGTGGGAGATTGTGAATCCGAAACAAATGATTTTGTGCAGGCCTGTTTCAACATTTCAAGATGAAGAACAATCTGCTAGCTCTTATACTAACATTGCTGCAGATATTTTGCCTAATCCAAACAACAGTTAGTACTAATGAGCTCAAAGAGAAAGGAACTACTCCTGAGTTAGTTCGCGCACTCAAGCATATTTGCAGCAGTTCCTCAGTTAATTCTTCAAGTGACTGAAAGCAAGTTTTGGATGCCATACTTCCGTGATCAGTTTCATCTGACTTTTCTGTCAGTTAAAAAAAAATGTAGTATCTCATAACAGATGCTCTTGGTATATATTTTCATGATCAAATGTTGGAAGATTCTGGCTCCACACTTTTTATTGTTTCATATGATAAAATGACTAATATTGAAAACAAAAAAGAGTTGCAAATCCCTGTTCGTTATTGGTCAGAGACCAGAACCGAAGTTGTTTCCCAACATTTGGGAACCATCTTTCTTGGTAAAGCTGATGCAGTTGCACATTCTGAGATTTCCTCAGCAATTATTTGTGCAAATCTACTTTTAAATAACGTGTTAATGATAGGCTCTGATGGACCTAACGTTAACAAAAATGTGCACAGATTATTCAATGAGGATCTTTTACAAACAAAGTTCAAAGACTTAGTTAATATTGGAACACGCCCAATCCACACAGTTCACAATGCATTCCTTAAAGCTCTTGAAACTTTCGGTGAGAATGATATATCCACTTTGGTGACAAACATTCACAACTGTTTTGGTGATTGGCCATTAAGGTGGCAAGATTTTGAAACTATCCAGAATGAACTTAAACTGTCAGCATATAAGCTCAGTAAACATACTACTTCTAGGTGGTTAACTTCTATTAATACCGCCAAAAGACTGATTGAGCAATGGTCTGCTGTTCATAAGTGTTTTTTGAAATTCGTACCTGCAAGGAAAAGTAATGACACTATTCAGAGAAGCTCTTATAAAAAAAAAATGTTGATGAATTATTAAATGAACCTGTGATGTTGGCGGACCTCCACTTTACTGTTTCATCTGCTGAGCTATTTCAGGCCTTCATTAAAACTTTTCAAAGTAATCGTCCACTGGTTCATATTTCCTTTTTGTGAATTCTTTCAGTAGTGCAGAAGCTGGCAGATCGCATTTGTTGATCATCTGCTCTGAAAAATTTACATTTGTTTGACTGGGAAAATGAGAACTTACTTTAGCAGAAAAATTTGGCAGAATTATCATCTATTAATATGTCTGGAGAAGTTGAGAAAGAAGTTTCTTCGCTAGGTCAAAAAGGTAAAATTGCTTTTCAGATGTGTGTCCAATCACATTATATTGCTGGTTGTATGCACCTTATCAAGAAAGCTCTCATACCTTCATTGAGGCTTAAAAAAGCTCTTGGGTGTTTACAAAAATTAGAAAGAAAAACAGAGAGAAGCTGTCGATAGATTGCGATGGTTTAGTTGCAAGAGTTCTTCCCTTGGATATTGGTGAAGATAGTCTCCTAGGCTAGGGGAAATGTCTTCAACTGGAAAGTGAAGAATCAGATGCAATTAAAATCGAAAAGTATTGGAACCACTTTTTTGCTCTAAAAACCACTAATGGATCTCCCAAGTATCCTATTATTTCCAAGATGGTGAAAGCAGTATTATGCCTTTCACATGGAAATGCTGATATTGAAAGACGATTTTCAGTTTCCAAGTTAATTCTTGATGTTAGTCCACAAATGTCTCTCAGAACATTGAATTCAATTCTGGTCATCAAAGATGGAATGAAGCAATATAAAAATAACCCTTTTTTTTTTTTGTACCAATTATCAAGAAATCGATATCTTTGGCACATAATGACAATAAGCATTACCAAGCATATCTGGGGGAGCAAAGGCGACTGAAAGAAAAAGAAGAGCAGTTGAATATAGAAAAAGAGAAGCAAAAGAAGGAAGAGGAACAAAAACTGGAGGAGGCAGAGATTTTCAAGAAAAAAATTCAAGACTTGGAATGTACTCTTTAAAACAAGAAGAACCTTGAAATCGCCAGAGAATCAGCAGATGTTTCTTTGATAATGCTACAGAAAAGCTGAAAAAAAAAGTTCGGAGTGGAGTAAGGTGACCTTGTACAGATTAAAGTAGTCAAAGAAATACTAGAGGGTTTTCGATTGATGAAAAACTATGAAAAGAAATAATACAAAACAGTTCAAGAGCTCCAAACTGATGTTGAAAAAAGGAAAAGCACTCTAATTACCAACTTTTATCATAAGTCTAAGGCAGAATAGTTTTTTATTTATTTATTTATTTTTTTGTAGTTTTATAATAACTCTTTAAAATCAAGATTTAAAAATAGTAAAAGATTTAGTAGTTAATTCTAAAAATTTAGACTCCTTCAAAGAATATTTAAATGAACATGCAGGCTTTTTTAATATTTAAAAGGATTTGCTCTCATTTTCTTTAATAGATATCTATGTTTTAATGTTTAACGTATTTATTTTATTATTTTGTTTTTTGGAACTGTCCTTGTTGGGTCCTAAAACCAGTTGAAATCCTAGATTTTGTATGTATTGTGCGTTACGTGCGACTGACGCGATACCGCTAGTAAACGGAGTTAATTACATTGTAGTTTAGGGAAGGCCGTCTTGGAGGAACTGGTTTTTCCCGCGCGAAAAACCAGTTTCGGCAAGACGCCCTTCCCTAAACTGCAATGGACTAACCCGTCTGCTAACGGTATCACACGTCAATGCACGAATGCACAGTATATATTTGTAATTTTATTGTTTTCTGTAAATCTTATTTTGTATTGAAATAAAGAAAATGTTGGCCATACCCCATCCATGTTCAAAACGAAATAACGGTTTTTATTATTAAGTCATGTGTACCTGGAAGAATTTTGAAGTTAATTTTGCTGGATTTAATAAATTAGCATTTCGTTCTGAACTTAACCAGCCTTTTGGTAGGGTCATTAAATTAGGAAAAAAAAAGTTTTCAGACAAGTCCATGTCAAAACAATCAGTCTCTTTTTTTTTGTCTCTTTTTTTTAAGTTCTAGCCTCTTTTTGTCTCCTTTTTAATAATTTTAATCACCAAAATAGCTATTTTTTACTTCTAAACCTGCTCATATCCCTGTATTACAAAATTAAAATCCCCAAAAATCCTTATTATATAGGTTGTTATATTGCATTTTGCAAGTTACTGACATTGTTGTTGCGGTATTTTTCAGATTATTGTCAGTATTGTTATGGTAATTCATGTTATTGTAAATGTTGTTGTATTTTACAGGTTGTTATCAACATTGTTGTTGCGTTTGTTTTGGAAGCTTTTCTATTTAGAATACAATACAAAAGACTTATGGGTGACATGGATAGTAAGTAACATATTAATGTGTGTGTGTGTGTTCAGTTACAAACTTATTACATATTGTAATTATGAAATTACATAGCATAATTTCCCATGGAAGTTTGAAATTACTTCGAAAGCTTATGATTACATTCACAAAAAAATAAAATAATAATAATGACGTTGATTGTACCACACTTATTACACTTCACCATATTAACCAAACCACATCAGTAAATAACCCCAGTAATAAAGCTTTTGGACAGAAGTCCCAAGTGTTCACATAAGTATACGGTTAAGGCCATGTGGGTTGAGCCTCAGTAGCTTAGTTGGCAGAGTGTGAGGATGACAAACCAAAAATTTCTGTTTCAAGGCCAGTCTGGGATATGTTTTTTTCACTCTCGCTAACGCATGGGGATTATTTCCCTACAACTCTCCGCTTTAGAGAAAAAATTCCAAATTTGTCACAAAGATGCTTACTCATAAATTTACAGATGTATGGTGTTTTTGATGTGATAATTTATATCTTTGTATCATTGTGTGAATTGGCTGCAAATTGTGGAGTGGTTTTTGCTCCACATGGATTATTCTTAAATTGTTTAAACTTGCTCCACACGCTTCATGTGGAGTAAAGTGTAGTACCAGCACCGTGGCTAAATGATCTTGTGCCCCTGGCAGAACCTTCCAGATTGCGCCCCCATCCACAGACACATTCACACACATGTGAATTATCCCAGAAGATTTAATACTTTTCCTCGCCTGCGCCCCTGGCATGGGTCTTCCATTCCATCCTTTAGCTATGACCCTGTGTGGTACATATCAGATACTCTTAACTTCTCTTCATTGTGGAAGGTATGTTGGCATGAAAGTGAACATTGTGTTTAGCCATCAAATTAACTGCAAATAGTAGAATGATTTATGCTCCACATGGATGTATTGTAGACCATTCATGCACTCTACATGAATAACTTGGAGTAAAATGTACATGGGATACTTCTCTTTATTTCAGAAGACATGCTGGCGCGGGTCGATATTGGACTCAGCCACCAAGAACTAGAGTTCTGTTACAGCCACTCTTACATGTCGTTGGCACAATTTCTGAACTACACGGATGATTTATTATGCACGGAAAATATAATTTACCGGGGAACACGGAAGCGAACAAAATTTTCATTTTCGTTGAAGATGTATGAAGAGGAAGTTAAAGTGAGTGTCACTTTCCTCATCAATGAAATATTTTAATATATTAGAAAAATGCTAATTTGTATTATTAACCCGCAAGCAGGTGCTCGGGGTGTTTTATACCCCACAACTTGAATTTGTGAAAAGCACTGTCCACCCTTGCTTCTGAAACTGGCCAAACTCTTTCCTGTTGCCTTCAAAGTCACAATCTTTGGGGTAGGGTGACAAAGAGAAAATTCCACTTATTGTTCCCTGTAAAATTGGACGTTTTTAATGAAATAATGCTATATAATCAGATGGGGTGCAAAGCACCCCGCATACGTTCTCACTTTCCTCTAATGAACACGCCTGCTTGTGAATTAAATGATTATTATCATAAAATTTGAATTTTAGAAAATCCCAAAATGTGTGTATGTGCATTGGCACTTATATTCCAAGAAAGACCTTCGTTTATTTCTACAAGTTTTCATAATGGTGAGTAGTCATTTCTTCTGGTATTAAACAGTTAGTTCCAAGCCCAGAGGATCTATATTTTAAAGAGTGAGCTGAATTGTGGCTACCCTATTTCTCCACACGCAGACACCGTTAGAGGGGGACCCATCCCCCCAATGTTGGCATTAGGGTTCCATATCCCCCTTCAATTTCAAACAAAATGCCTTTTAATGGTATATTGTCCCCCCCAATATTTTTATGCCATCGGCGCTGATGTCTCCACAGGATTTGAACTAGTGATGCAACCGAATATTCGGCAGTCAAATATCAACTTCCTTTAAAATTTGCTATAAATAATAAGATTAAAACCTTTTTTCTTTTTTTTTTTAATTTTAAAAGAAGTTGATATTCTCAATTTAAAATTTTATTCACAATTTTTAATTTTAATCTTAATTTAAAACATGCAAATACATTTTTGTTTATATTCATAGTGAATTTTAAAAGAAATGGATATTTGGTTGCTGAATATTCGGTTGCATCCTTAGTTCGAACCCAGGGCTACAGAACTCTAAAAAATAGATTCTTTAAAAGTGGTTTAAACAAATAATTTCGAAGGTATTCTCTATTGAAACTGGTGGTAGATCATTAACTTATAAATAGTATGTTAATGATTGTTAACATCACTCTGTTTAAACCCTACAAAATTTTGTTCAAAATGAGGAATACCAAATAAATTATCAACAGATTTTATATTATTTAGAATTGACCAAGAAGTGTTGTAAAATTAAATTTTACTAAATATAATTGTCCTAAGTTCAAATTTATTAAAGTTAAGTTTATGTGTTTCAGTTTTTATACTTCTTGTAATAAAGGTGAATGATGTCTCCTAATCTTAATTTTTCTGATATATAAATTTAATATAAAGAAGCGTTATGAATTTAACAGTAATAACTAATATGTTTTCTTTTGTTTAAAGAAATGGTTGAGGGAAGAAGAAGAAGAAATGGAGCAGCGATCAAAAGATCCAGTTCCTTCAATAAACTTTCTTCATGCCGAAAGTTCTACACAGCAACAATTAGCAATTGAAGAGCCAGCAAGTGAAACTTTTCGATTTTGAACCGAGCTGAAATCTTTGCTAATCTTCTACGATCAACAGAAATAACCATCAGCTATTGATCATTTTGTAGATATGTGCATTTCTATGTACTTTTTCCCATTTTAAAGTAATCCGTATCCCAACTCTCATGCATAGAAAGGATTCCATGCTTTATGTAAAGTATTTTTTATATAGATTTTTTTATCCTCGAATACAGTGCTATTTTTGTAGGTCTTTTTACATTGCTCATAGAATACATATTTTAATTTGAGCCATGTGCGATATATCTTATACTTATTTCTTTTAATAAGAATGCAGCTTTTGGTATGGGCTTCAGGTTTTTTCTAATTCTGCCGACAGGGTTTTTGGTTAAAATGTAATTACTGGTCTTCCTATCGCCAAAACCAACTCCAAACCGGATTTCTTAAACACTTTGGTGAACGTGCCTAATGAAAAAAAGAGAGATAGGACATAACAATTGGCAACTTATCGCCCTAACATTATCAAAAGGTACCAAATGGGCTGAATACTGCAGATTAATTATAGATTTTATGTGCTATTTATATTAAAAAAATTTATTTATGATTTTATATACTATTTATATTACAAAATTTATATGCTGAAGTCTTTTATTTGGTCTTACAACTCTTCCTGTTTTATGAAGTTTTAAAAAGACTGACTGTTGAGGTTTCATGTTTGTTAAATCAATTTACTAACTATGCTTAGTCAATTGTGTGTTATCTAAATAACCGGTACTTAACTTTTCATTGGATCTGTTTTTATGTTACATTTGAAACTAAGCGTTGCAGTTAAATTTAGTTATATGTTTATTATATTAGCGCTACAACAAATTGATAAAAATTATAGACGCATTTTGTTACCTATGTACCTCTTTAGCAATATGTAGTTATGTGCTTCTGTAGCAATGTCCATTTCTATTGTTTTAGAGATATTGTAACGCAAAGAGATGTAGCTATATTACAAAATACAAATTTAATTTCTGTCACGATTGTCAAAATTTTCCTTCATATTCCCTTTTTCCACATGTGATAACTTATTTTCCCTATAATTCGAATTTCCAGGAACTTGTTTAAAAGCATGTTGAAGCGAGTGAAGAAATTAATTCGATGAAAGGAGAAAGGTTTAAACGTAGAATTTTGGGGAAAGGCATGGGCGGGTAAAAAATTGGTAAAAATCTTGAAAAGTAGGAGTATATTTTTTCGAAAAAGGAATGTTTAGTCTTGTTTATATTGAAATCGGAGTTAATTTTACATCTCTCTGAAGTAATTTTAGTCGTTTTTCTATTGTCTTCTAGTAACAGGCGATGAAATAAAAATCTGATTTTTAATTTTATGAAGATGGCAACCCTGCTTTACACCAGTGTAAATATAGCTATTGATTGCCATAAATAGTGTAATCTTTATTATTATAATTATTACATGGATGCTGATGTAATTGAAATGTTTATTTGTATAATAGTAAATTATTGTTATATGTAAGACTGAATACATCGTGGAAATTCGTTAAGGACTTTTAAAAGGTTGTTGTTAGAGATGTATATATTTGTTACCATTATTAAAAGTGAAATTTTTGTAAAACAATATTAACTGCGATGATTTATGATGCTGATGTTGGTTCAGAGTCTCGTTTTTGTAATTAAAGACGTTGATATATAAAATGTAAGTATTTATACAAAACTTACAAATATATATATATTATTCGATATTGTTGTCAATTAAAAAAGATTTTATGCATATTTCTCTGTTGCCTTTTTACTCGTATTAAAAGTGTTCATTCTTTCATTTTGCCATTTTTTTTTTCCTTTTTTTACATACTTTGAACATTTTCTTTTTTGTGAAATATTCTAGAAGGCGAATTGTGGAAGTAAGAAACAATAGTTTGTGTTTTAAATAGATAAAAGGGACTATGAAAAAATTAATTCATAATGCAGCCAAAAGGGTTAAAAAAAATCTTCAATAATATTTTTATTAGAATTTATTCTTTTGAATTTAAATTTCTAAACTTTTATGCTTTGCCTCAGGAATGAGTCGATAGCAAACATTACCCCCACCAAAAAAAAAAACAGGTTTTCCTTTCATTGAGGAAAGATTTATTTGTGCCCATGAGGGTAATCAATGAGCCTATTTCTGCCAATAATAATCATTCTCGTACCCATGAACCTAGATTGTTTAATCACGGTACTGGTTAATAAGTCCAAAGAAAAAATATGCATGTAATAATTTAGTTTGCAAAATAAACTTGGATGGCCACAGTGATTTTGCTAATGAAGATCTTTGACTTGCGCCCTATAGACAACCAGGGGCGTTTCTGGCGTGGGTGCAAAATGTGTCCCCACACTTGGGCAGCTAAGTTTATGACGGCCGCAAACCTTTGATTATTGTTACGACATGAAGATAAAAATTAAAAAATATCTCTTTTTCTCTCATTTGTATGGTAACTATTTAAAAAAAAATAATATATATATAAATATATACATGAAAGTTAACACTTCTTGTAAAAAAATATTAAATAAAATATTAACCTCTTAACACCCCAGCGTTGGTCGACACGATGCAGTTTTCGAAAAAAAGCGAATTCTCATTTCGCGATTTTCTAAGCTTTCCAGCGACATCTAGTGACACTAAAAGAAAGCTTAAAATGTGCACAAATGATACCCTTCGGTGTGAGTTCGCAGTGTATATTAGTTTAGTATATAGAAAAGCATTGCAACCACTTCATTCCAGAGGTACACACACACATGTGTGTGTACCTCTGGAATGAAGAGGTTGAATTAATAAAGGCGGCCAACAACTCTGTTAATGATTCTGCAGGCAACGAAACAAGTTAGTGCGTCAGCTTTTATCCAACGTTCTTGCAAACATAATGTAAATAATTATCATTACTTCGTACATTTTTTTTCTCTTTTCTTCTTTTCTAATAAATACAAATATGTTCTAAAATACCTAAGTGTGTGGATTATTTTCAATAAATTTCATTCATAAAATATGTGGGAAAGTAAAAGATCGCTTCCGTAAATTTTCACCACATGCACTTTTCAAACTTCGTTTATATCTTTTTTCAATCTGGAGGATGGTTGAATCGCCAGGAGCTTGAGGCTTTCCTGTTCCAAATTTAGCTGCTAGAAACATGTCTTTCTTTTAACAATGCGCCGGAAATTGGAATGTTGAGTGCTCTTGCATCGTAGAAGCGACTTGTAAAATTCTTGTGTGTTAAAAGAATGAATTGTCAGACGTTTATTCGATGACGATCCGCACTTTTGCACAGCCTGTAATATTTTCTCATGCTTTGCAAAAATGCCTTTAAACATAAACTCGGGCAGCTGAAATTGTTTAGCTAACTCTAGTTTACCTTTTTCATTCTTAATGATTTTTACCTTATTTTGAAGTGCGAGACTTTTCTTTTGGCATCCATTTTTCAACCAGTAAGACTGAATTTAAATACAAAATGCTGTTAAACCCTTACCTTTATATACAATCAATCAATCAAGTTTTGCAGTGGGGGAGGGAGTTGGGAAGGGTGGTCGCCGGAGGCGGCGTTGTAATTCCAGGCAGGACGCTCAAACAGCGCAACCAGCCACTGAGGGGGATTGGGGGTGTGGAAATTCGATTGTCGACTATACTTATCACACAGAGATGCACGCTCGCATATAGATCGTCATTTAACGTGAACCGAAACAAACTGCCAGATGGGCTGCCAATCAGAAATCACACCACTGGGCCGGCCGCGGAACCTACAGGAACCGACACAACCCCTGTGAGGAAGGTGTGGTGCGCTGCCAGGGATGCAGCGCAGAGATGGGGATCCGGGTGGATCCAAGAGGTCGACAGACCTGGTGGCGAGGCGAGGCCTAAACGGCGGCGGGCGAGAAGGAGCTCCTCCCTGATCTCCATGCAGCCAATTGGGGCATTTACATTTAGCGACAGGAAATGGAGATGATCAAGGTCAAGCGCCGTTAAACACAGAAAGTAGTCGTTAACCGGAAATATATTAATTACAGTTAAACCTCCGTCGGTTCCGTGAAAAGCAGTCGTTCAGAGAGGTGGTCTCTGAATGAAGGTAAATTTAGCATTGGGGGCGGAAATCCGTTTTCATAAAAGATGGTCGTGACGAGATGTGGTCTTTAAGAAAAGTTTTACTGTATATAAAGCATTAGTATAGACTGCAAAATACAGACAAACAGAAATCGTCCCTAAAATTAGAACAACGCCATTGAGGTAGTTTACTGTAAAATTTAATAAAAAATTATCTTAGAAATCAATAATGTTAATAATTAATTCATGACATAATATTATAAATATCATTATTTAAGTAACCATAATTTTGCAGTTCTCTGTTTTAAATTTTTTTATTTAATCTAAACATTTTTAATTTTATAATTTTTTTCCAGATTATTGTTTTCGCGAAAAATTCAAATATATAATTTATTTTAGTTCATGAGCAAAACAAAATAAATGCAAAAGTAAAGCATTATTCAACCCAATGGCGGATCCAGAAATATTTCCTGGGGGTTTGTTTCCAATTCTTACTTTTAACCAAGTGTCCGATATTTTTCATTTCATTTTCCGTGACATAATTCCGGCCCAAGGGCGGGGGCAATCTACACACACACTTTGGACTTTGGATCCGCCAGCGATTGCACCGAACATTCCAAATGAAATCATTGCTCTATTTAATATAATGTCGTTCCTGAATTTTCCAAGATGGCGGCAGTGGCCGACACGTGTTGACACTTAGACTATCTCTATTATTATTCTGTGTTCGCCGACACCAACCTTTTTGTGTTCAGAAGTACACATACCATAGGCATATACAGAAAGTTCATAAATGGAGTTATGGGCTCAATCGGAGCGGGTTACAGAGTTTCAACTTCATATATTCATTGAAATTTTGTATATGCATTTATACAGAATTTTAATGGGGGTTTACAAACCCCATCAACACCCCCCACTGCTTACGGCACATGTAGTACTTCGATAAACTTTTTGCGGGCCCCAACACTTAATTAAGTAATTTGAAGTAAGTCACCATTTTGAAAATGTGAGGTTTTCTTATGTGAATGTAATTATAAAATATGCGTACTATTATTACACAGGCGTAGAGGTATATGGGCCCGAGCCCTTCCAATAATTTGAAATAAATTGCAATTTTACACATATTGTAATGTATAAATATTCGTAACATAAATTTACCCTCCCTACCTCCAAATAAGTTTGAAAACCTTACATTAATATTATTATATCTTCCCTTTGCTTGCTTTTTTTCTTTTTAATGCAAATTTACGTTTGTAAAAATTGCAACACCATGAAGGAATCATGTGATTGAGCTGAAACTTTCAGGAAATGCAAATTAGGGTATGCTATTCAAATGATTAGAATTTCAGAGTCATCGCGTGTGCGTGGGCTGAACAGCGCCCTCTGAACTGCTGATGGATCCGTATAAATAGAGGGCTGTAGCGGGGCGTGTATGGCTATCTGCTAGTGGTAAACGTTACATGAGACGTCACTATGCCTCTACGACGAAAGAGGGCGACATTTCAGCAAGTTACGGAGTTTGAACGGGGACGAATGATCGGCCTTCGTGAAGGAGGGTTTTCTTATCGTGCAATAGCAGCTCGTATGGGGCGTAACAGCAGCACAGTGATGCGAGTGTGGAAGCAGTGGGTTCAAGAGAACCAGACAACTCAGAAATCCGGGAGTGGACGCCGAAAGGTGACGTCAGCACGGGATGATAGACACCTGGTCCGCATGGCGGTGACGGACCGTTTTGCTTCATCTGGACAGTTGGCAGAACGTTGGTGCACTGCTACAGGTGCATCATTGTGTGCTTCATCAATTCGTCGGCGTCTACTGCACCGTGGACTGCGTGCAAGAGTTCCTTTATACAGGATCCCTCTGACGCAAAACCATCGGCGCCTGCGGCTACAATGGGCTCATGGACATAGAGACTGGCGTGCTGATTGGCAACAAGTGGTGTTTTCTGATGAATCCCGCTTTAATTTGGGGTACAGTGATGGCCGCATCCGTGTTAGACGCTATACCGGTGAACGCCACCTTCCGGAGTGCGTTATCCAACGTCATAGTGGACGAACCCCCAGCGTTATGGTCTGGGGTGCGATTGCGTATCATGGACGATCTCAGCTGCTACGAATTGTGGGTAATCTTAACAGCAACCGGTACATCAATGAAGTTCTGGAGCCCGAAGTTGTTCCCTTCCTTCAAGGCATTCCCGGAGCTGTATTTCAACAGGACAATGCCCGCCCACATATTGCCAGGAATGTTCAAGACTTCTTTTCATCACAACAGATACAGCTTCTTCCTTGGCCTGCCTATTCGCCGGATATGTCGCCGATTGAACATGTGTGGGATTTCGTTGGTCGGCGTCTCGCTCGTGATCCTCGTCCCATAGCTACTACAGATGAACTTTGGGGTTGCATACAAGCAATCTGGAATGCTCTTCCTCAGGCACACATTCAACATCTGTTTGATTCCATGCCACGTCGTATAGCATCACTTATTGCAGCGCGTGATGGCTTCACCAAATACTGATTTTCGACATGTAATATTATACTATAATTTTTGCCACCCACGTATTAATTACAGCTCAAACTAGAGCTTATGTAATTTTGGAGAAAAAGAGACGCTTTCCCCATCCTGGATTCGAACCAGGGTCCCTCCGTTTAGCCCGGAGTGTCTTGGACCGCTAGACGAATGAGGACAGGAAACAACGCTCTCTTTCTCCGTATGTAAAGATGTTAAGGTATTATTACCCTCCGCAGGGATAACACAATTGCCAAATATGGTCAACGCAAAGCTTTCTTCGATATGGCGACATATCTTCTAACAGTGTATCCCTCACCGGAAGGCAATAACAAATAATATTGGTTTTCTTTTTAATTTAATCGTTTATTTGTATCAACACAGGTCGTTTGTACATTAAATTTCATTCAATTCGGACGAGTCCTTCATGGTGTTGCAATTTTTACAAACATGAGTATATGTATCCACCAGTCAGGCATTAAAGAAATTGTTCCTTGATCGGCATCAGTGGTTTCCAACTTTTTTTTTTCACTAAAGAACCACTTCCTTCTTCCTCATTATCTTAAATGTATCTGAAACTTAAAGGTTCACCAAGAAAAATATTTATAACTAAATACCGATATGTAATATAATATTATAAATAAATACCGAGTGTCATCGTTAACAGCAGTTATTTGTTCGTGTTTAATTACACAGGCCGACAAAAAAAAAAAAAGAAAAAAAGCTGACTCACATGTGATACTGGTTTTTAACTGATTTTGGTATGCTGATTTGAAATATGATTCTATTTTTTTGTATCGCTTCACGTTTTCGAACTATCGCATATCGTGTTTATCGCTATAATATTATATGAATCAAACTTGTGATCCCGCAATTCATGCGGGATTTGCTGATACAAATCTGAAAACGTTAGTCATGCACTGGATGGTCCTTTCGTTAGAAAAATTGTATTAAAAATTGTGTTTTGTGATTGATATATTTGGATTACGACCGGTCATTACGACGTTGGAGCAAATATGCATGGCAAATCATTTGTCGATATTGTTGACAATTTCCTGTGGAACAAAAGGGACGAAAATTACAAAGATATTGTCGAAGCATTGTTAAAACATTTTCATCGCCTTGGCTGCTTGGTTGAATCACTAATATAGACAAGAGGTGACACTTGATTCAAATGGAAGATTAAAGCCAAACTTTGGCGCAGTATAGCCCAGATGCTCTTGCGCCATAAAAAAGCCAAACAAACAAACAAACAAAGCTAAACTTGAAGTTCGAGCCTGCGCGGGTCTGGCTCCTGCATGGCGTTGAGGCAAGTGAGGCAACTACTTCGAATTTTCGCTTTTTAAGGGGGGGGCCTACTTTCTACTTGGAAAACGGAAGTAAAAATAGATTGATATTGTAGAGAAGAGAATTGAAGGCAATTCAAAGGAAAACGCTAAATGTGTAAATACAAAATATTAAAAAGTAACCAAAATTTAATTTAAAAAATTTAAACAAAATATTTAATATTCTCACGAAGATCCATGGGTGGTTAATACAAATAAAATATATAAGATTAAAATAAAACAGCGCCTACTGTGCGCGTTTAATTAATTAATTAACATATGTGAGAGAAAAAAGGAAGACAGAAAGTAAAAGAATTGGTACTTAAATAGCAAATTTCTGGTACGCTTAAAAGTGGATTAAAAATGAAATATTATTCTTAAAAATATGCATCACACTCACAAAAATACGATCTATTTAATGCGATTTACGGATTGGAAAACAGATGAAGTTAAAAAAAAAGAGGCGTTTGTATGAACGCGGAATCGAACCCGGGATCTGGTGATCCGAACGGTGTTAAGGGTCGCCGCAACGCTAGAGGTTTTTAAGATGATGAATGGGAAGTAAACTGTTCATTAAACAGCGATTGTTATGGTGGTCTAAGTTATAGAGAAATATACATTAATTTATGCAATTGACATAAAAGAAAAAGATTTGAACTGGACTTTCTTAGGAGGAAACGTGTATCTGAAATTTCCTTACGTTTAGAATAGCTTTCTTTCTGTTTAAATTTCCCGTTAAATATTTACGCGGTGTATAAAAATTCCTTCATTTTTAACCCTTAAAAGGTCAGAGGCAGACTTTTTCTTTAAGATATCAGGGAGAATCAGCATTTAAATTGCGAATTTCTGATTTTCTTAAAAATGACTTTAAAACCGGAATACTGTCTTAAAAACTTTTAAAAAATATGCATCCCGCTCAGAAAAATACGACCTACTTGATACGATTAATGGACTGGAAAGCCGATGAAGTTTGAAAAAAAAGTGGCTTTTACGTGAAGAGGGAATCGAACCCGAGATCCTAACGAGGTTAAATTGCTGCAAGGTTAGAGATTTCTTAAAATGATGACTGTTGAATAATCAATACGTTAAACAGCGATTATTACGGTGGTGTAGACTGTAGAAAAATGTGCTTTAATTTATGAAAGTGATAAGAATGAAAGAGGATTGCAGTGAAATTTCTCAGGGGAGGGGGGGAAGTATTTGAAACGCTCGCGCTTTGTGGTAAGAAAAACTTTTTCCGTACTTTTAGAAAGGCTTTCCTTCTTTTCAAAATTCCAGTTAAATATTTCCGGGGTGTATAGAAAATGTTTTGTTTTTAAACCTTGACAGATGAGAGTTAGAATTTTTTATGAAGTTATTAAGGGTGCGTTAGTATTTAAATCCCGAATTTTAAGTACCCTTAAAATTGTATTTAAAATGAACTATTACTTTTAAAAATGTTAAAAAATACGCGTCGATCTCAGGAAAGTACGATCTTCTTGACAAAATTTACGGATTTGAGAACGAACAAAAACAACAACAACAACAACCACCCTTAAGGAAACGCGGAATCGAATCTGGGACTTTTTGTTGCGAACGGCCTACAGATCGCTGCAATGGTAGAGATTTTTTAAAATGAAAAATGTACTATTCATTAAAGAGAAATTATTTTGGGTATGTAGCCTGCAGAAACATGTGCTTTAATTAATGCAAGTGACACAAGAGAAAGAGGTTGGAAGTGAAATTTCTTAGGAGAAAGGATGTATTTGAAACTATGTTCAGGAAGACTTTGTTTTTTTAAATTTGGAATAGATTTCCTCCTGTTTAAAATTCCAGTAAAATATTTATGTGTCTTATAAAACTTTATTCTTAAACTTTAGCGGATGAAAGGTAGACCTTTTCTTCAAATTATTAGGGGAGAATTTATATTTAAATCGTGAATTTTTGGTATCCTCAAAAATGGATTTAAAAATGAAATAGTATCCTTAAAAATATATAAAAAAAAGTGTGCATCAAGCTTAGAAAAATTCGAAGTCCTTGATGCATTTTACGGATACGAAAACGGACGAAGTTTGGAAAAAAAGATTTTTGCGTGAACGGGGAATGGAACCCGAGACCTGATGACCCGAAAAGGGTTAAAGGTGGCTGCAAGGTTAGAGATTTTTTAAAATTATGAATGTTGAATAATTAACTTGCTAAACAGCGATTGTTACGGTGGTGTAGGCTATAGAAATAATGTGCTTTAATTTGTCCACGTGACACGAAAAAAAGCGGATGGGAGTGAAATTTCTCAAGGGGGAAAATGGATTTGGAACGTGATTAAGCAAGGCTCTTTTCCTGACTTTTAGAATAACTTTCATTCTGTTTAAATTTCCAGTTAAATATTTACGTGGTGGGCAAAAAGTTTCTTTATTTTTTATTTCTTGATAGATGAGAGGTAGTATTTTACTTCGGGTTATTAGGGGAGAATTAGTATTGCAAACGCTGTGTTCTCAAAAATGGAACATTATTCTTAAGAACATCATCGCGCTCTGAAAAGTACGATCCACTTGATGCGATTCATGGAATTGAAAGCGGAAAAAGTTTGAGAAAAAAAAAAAAATGTCGCCCGAACCGGAATCGAACCCGTGATCTAGTGATCCGAACACTTCAAGGGCAATGCAATACTACATTTTTTTTAAAATGATGAATAAGAAATGAACCATTTGCTAAGCAATTGTTTTGGCTGTGTTGGATGTAGAAAAATTTGTTTAAATGTAGTGATTTTTTTGTGCCATAGAGTAGCTTATTACAATTTGTTTTAAATATCATTATACTGTATTAATTTTTCTTTGGTATTCCCGTTAAAACCATATTAACGTTCGATAATCCGGCAAAACCATTAATCCGGCACGGCCATGGTCCCGAACGTGCCGGATTAAAGAGCTTCTATCTATTTAGGAATAGAATACGAAATCAAACTTTTTGCAAAAATTCGGTCGTTATATGCAATTGGTCGCTATAACCGATTTTCATTGTATATATAAGTGAAACAAAAGTAAAGTTTTGAAGTGGAATTTCTTAGAATGGAAAAATATATTTGAAACGTTGTCAAGAAAACCTTTTTCCTTACTTTTAGAAAGGCTTTCCTTCCATTCAAAATTCCAGTTAAATATTTCCCTGGTGTATAAAAAATGCTTCGTTTTTAAACCTTCACAAATGAGAGGTAGAATTTTCGTTCAAGCTCAGAAATGTAGAATTTCGTTCAAAGGCAAGTTTTTAGCTGTGCATTAGTATTTAAATCCAGATTTTCAAGTATTCTTAAAAATATGTTTAAAAATGAATTATTATTCTTAAAAATGTTTAAAAATGAATTATTATTCTTAAAAATGTTAAAAAATAATACTTCGGGCTCAGAAAAATAGATTTACTTGACTAAATTTACGGACTCGAGACCGGGTGAAATAAACAAATAATAACTATAATTAAAAAAAAAAAAAACTTTTACGTGCACGGGGAATGGAACCTGTGAACTATTGTTCCGAACGGACTTCAAGGTTACTGTAATGTTAGAGATTTTTTTAAAGTGATGAATGAAAATTGAACTATTTTTTAATGAGCGATTGTTTTGGTTTTGTAGGCTGCAAGCGCAAGTTGAGAAATCGTCAAGTTAGTAGGGTGGGGGAGGCTTGTTTTGGTATGAATATCGTAGCTTTCAGCTTTTGAAAAATGGTGGCAAGTGTACATGTGTGCAGGGCCGGCGTTAGGCCGCTCGGTGCGAACACGTGTTTTGCCGCCCCGTAAGTACCTTTATTTTTATAATAATCCTATTCTGCCGCCCAAAGCAAATGCCGTTTGCCCCCCCCCCCACTTGGCGCCAGCTCTGTGTGTGCGCGTGATTAACGATAAACTATGGGGGGGGGGTCTGTAAATCCTGCCCCGGTCTTGTTTATATTTAGTCTAAGCAATTTTTTTGAAGGTTATAGCCCATTTGCGTACATCCCTGATGCGTACCAGTCAAAAACTGTTTCACTTGCGTACAAAGGGGAGGGGGAAAAAAAGCACAATGGGGATGAAGTAAATTTGTTTTAAGAGAATGAGAGCTTGGCGATTTAGCGCCTCTTACTTAGTGAAATTTATGTCTATTTCAAGTATTTATTTGAATACCTATTTAAAAAAGCAAAGCATCTGTTACATAGTATAACAGAATAATTTTTCATATTTTTTCAAACGTTAAAATTTAAAAAATGCGGGAAATCTTTCTTAACTTTTAGCTTAATGTGTGTATAGCTTACAGTAAGGTCTGACATATTCGGCGTTCCTTTTAGCAATTTGTAACAAAATTGATTATTTAATTTATTTCGTAATTTTTCCTTATAAATGTATAATATACTATACGTAGTCGAACCTCGTTAAGACGAACACCAAAGGGAACAAAAAATCTGTTCCTATTAACAGTAATTCGTCTTATCCGGAAAGGGTAGTATGTTATACACTCTGACGGAACGTCCGAAAACTGTTCGTATTAAAAGTAATTCATCTTAACGGGTTTCGATTGTACTATCCATGTAAATTTTAAATAGAAATAAGCTGCCATGAAGCCTAGATAAAAGTGTAGTGGAAAGAAATTGAGAAAATTTTCATTTACACAAAAATACAGTATAGAAATAAGGGATTATATTTGTGTGTCGCCAAATTGTGGCCAAATGATAGTAACCATAACTGTGAGCTTATATTCTCGTTTTGTACGCATCTGGGATAAATTTTGACATGTACGCATCTGGGATAAATTTTGACATGTACGCATCTGGGATGTACGCAAATCGGACAACACTTTTTTTTAAGGTTTTTTAATTAAATATAAAAAAAAAAGTATCTGATTTTAAATTCGTTTGTTTCGTAAAGTTTTTCGATGCTTAGTAGTTTCTTGTTTGTTCATTTACATATAGCCTACATTAGAAACGGGAGCTTCACAACAGTCGATCTTAACGCATCGTTGCCAAAAACGGGTTTATAAACTTTCAAGGAAAAGTCATTTCGGTATTAGAGTATCGATTGCAATTTTGTTGGCTTTTGCGGAGTTCAAACAGCCATGCAGTTAAACCAAGCATATCCGAAAAGCATGCGATATAGCGTAGGAATGACGTAGGAATAATCGAGAACCGGACGCTATCTTTTTTTAACTCTGTGTTTCCGAGGTAACCTGTTAATGGTTCGCTTGGCACGTGCGCCCCTGATCGATTTAATCGTGCGACATTAAGCCGAGACAATCTCCTGAAAGTTTCAGCAGACAGGCCACTTAAAATTAGTTTGTAGTTCACGTACTTCGCGTCTGAGAAGCGCTCCCGAGTACATGTAATCTAGATAGCGTTAGTCTGAATATTTTGAACGGAACTTCACAATTAGTTATTAACCCTTCATTTTATATAATTAAGTTTATTTCATTTATACAATGGAGACACTGGAGTACACAGAAAGTTCATAATGGGGGTTATACAATTCTACACACATGTACTGCAGTACGCAGGGGGGGGGGGTCATGGGGTTTTAACCCCCACTCTCCCACTGCAATGTAAGTTTGTATATATACATATAAATATATGAAGTTGTAGAGCTGTAATGGCTTTGATTTCCGATCAATAGAGATTTGGACACCTTGGTAAGCTATAGTTCCCGGTGCAGCATGACCACGGCTATCCTTGCGCCGTAAATTGGCAACAAACGAATTAAAAGACATAGGGAGATCAGTTTCTCTTATTATAAAATCTTTTTGATTAATAAAAATACACTCTATAACAAAAAAATCGATGCACCAAGAAGGAGTTGTCCGATTGTAATGAAATTTCGTATGCAAAGACATTTTGACCGAACATGCAAATGATTAAAATTTGGTGTCCAATGAATGAATAGCGGGAACTCCAGCGCATCGGAACTGCGCATTCAGCAGGTGTATATAAGGAGCGATTCTCAATATGTGGTCAAAATTTCTGTTGCATTTTGACTGCGGATATCTTACGTCGACTGTAACAATGCCTCGCCGAAAGATTCGTGCTCATTACGAGCATATGTCAGAGTTTGAAAGAGGTCGTGCTATCGGATTGAAAGAGGCTGGTTGGACGAATCGAAGAATCGCTGGACATGTGGGTCGAAGCGATGCGGCGATTGGACGGTGCTGGCAAGAGTGGGTCAACAACGGCAGATGTCAGCGTCGGGACGGCAGCGGTCGACCTAGGGCCACAACAGAACGGGAAGACAGAGCGATTGTCAGAGCAGCTGTCACAGCACCGGATTCGTCGTTATCAACTATCCAACGTGTGGCCCGCACACATGTGTCCAACATGACCCTCTGCAGACGACTGAGAGAGCGGAATTTACGCTCGCGCCGACCGTTACGCCGCTTACCTCTCACGCCTTTACACCGTCAAGTCCGATTACAGTGGTGCCGGGCTCGATCAACTTGGAACTGCGCTGACTGGGGACGTATAGTCTTTAGTGACGAGTCCCGTTTCCAACTGTGTCCTGACGACAACCGCAGACGTGTCTGGAGACGTCCAGGGCAGCGTGGGGATCCTGCCCTTACTATCGCACGCCACACATGCCCACAACAGGGCGTTATGGTCTGGGGTGCCATCTCCTTTGATAGCCGGACCCCTTTGGTGGTCATTTCTGGCACACTTACAGCACAGCGGTACGTAGACGACATTCTACGACCGGTTGTGTTACCGTTCCTTTTGCGACACCCTGGACTTACGTTTCAACAAGACAATGCCCGGCCGCACACGGCACGTGTTGCTATGAATTGTCTTCAAGCTTGCCCAACACTTCCTTGGCAAGCTAGGTCTCCTGATCTCTCTCCCATAGAGCACATTTGGGACGCTATGGGAAGGCGATTGCAACCATCCCGGAATGTTGACGATTTAGCCCGACAGTTGGAGACAATTTGGCAAGAAATTCCGCAGGACACCATCCGGGATCTTTATCAGTCTATGCCACGCCGGGTGACAGCTTGCATCCAGGCCAGAGGTGGACCAACGCCTTATTGACTTCCTCCCTTTGTAACGGTCAAACTCTGCAATAAATCATTCAATTGTTCTGAAATTTTAATCCTTTCTTTTTCTATGTATGTTCTTCATATCCACCAATTTTTATCGCAATCGGACAACCCCTTCTTGGTGCGTCGATTTTTTTTTGTTATAGAGTGCATTTTTTTGCTGTGAAAATGATTACTAAAATATCCTTTTTTATATAATTGAAGCTTTCATGGGTGAGGTTTAGTCAATTTGACAACAGTTGTCAGAATGCTATTCTGTATATAAACTTAATGTATGTTATTTCATATCGTCTGCCAAACGCACAGTTTGACTTATAAGTAAATACACGTCACGGATATTTGATGTGAATACAACATCAATGTTTTTGCTTCAATACAGTGACATTTCAATGCATGTGTGCAGCTATAATTGACTCTATCATAAAACACATTGCATTCTCTAGTCCTCGGTTGACGCCAGGTAATCGAAACATATTATCACGCCATGGCTAGAATCAAGTCTTGGGGAATAATAAAGCCATCTATCTGATTCTAGTCGTTGTTGCGATGTTTTTCTTCACTAACGAAAAACGATGAAATATCAAGATACAGTAGAGGGCAAGGGCGGATCCAGGGGCTTATCCCCTTCCGCGGAATTAACAAATTTATATTTTTTATAGGTCTACACTGGTTTGCAGCGACCCAACCCGAAAGTATTATCTGGCTCCGCCTATTTTACAGGGCGACAACAAAAGCTTACCACAAATTATCCTTATTAACTTACATTTTATCTTCATCGATTTACATTTTATTACAAACATAAAAATTGCGGCTGAAAGTAAAACACATTTTACAAGTTAAAAATTAATTTATCGACTTTTTACACGAAGCCTGGACAATATCCATTAAATGTCACCCTCCACATCCTCAGATTGAACATTTTATTTCCACTACATTCTGCACGACGCTTTTCTGACTATATTACATTTCTCCCACAATAGTCTTTGAAAGCTTGTTGATTTGTCAACGTCCACGAATATTTTTATTTAAAATTTTTTTCCAGATAGCGTCGATAAATCAGACGATTCTGGAGGACCACCTGAAATCTCCATTTTTAGTTTTTTAAATATTCCGTTCAACACGATTTGGAAACCTGATTTGAATGGCTGCAGATCCCTTCCCTGAGATTATCTTAAAAGATCGCCATCAGCATCAACGTAGAGTTTTCCAAATTATTGGGGGGCAAGCACATATTATGAGCATTTATACATTACAAATATGCAAAATAACGATTTATTTCAAATTATTGGAGTGGGGGGGCTCGAGCCCATACAACTCTAAGCCTATTGGCTAAAACCCCTACAAGGACATACTTTAAAGAAACGATATTGTGACAAAAGAAAAAATTCCAGAATGCAGTGGAGACAACTAAAATTCGTAGATATTGATTTCCACAAATTTAGTGAAAACTGGAATTAAATATTAATTTTGAATTCGTGTAAAATGTGTTTTACGTTTGGTTGTTGCTAAAAAAAGAAAGCTTTATTACCGCCCCGTGTGTAAACGCAGTTGACTCTACAATACTTAGAAAGGGAGAAAATAGTATAAGCGAGATTTCCGTTTGGAGATGTCGAAATTGTGACATTGGGAACGGGAACGTTTCCGGTGCTTTGCCCTTCCGGAGTTTCACGTAATTTCTGATCCTCATTGCGATATGATTTCCAAATAAATCGTTCATTTCCAAAAAAAATGTCGTTTTGCACACTATTATTAAATAAACAGCAATGCCAAATTTTCTGGACACGACACACACACGTTTTGTATCTACAATACAGTCGAACCTGGTTAAGACAAACACGCTTAAGGCAAATCACTTTTAATACGAACTGTTTTCTGAAGTCCCGTCGGCTTGTACAGCATACTATACTTTCCGGATAAGACAAATTACTGTTAATACGAACAAATTTTCTGTTCCCTTTGGTGTTCGTCTTGACAACGTTCGACTGTATTAAAATTATTTTGTTTACCGAGACCGTATTGGTTTACGTAGTGATATTTTTATTTTTAAAAGGGGGTTTAAGTCTTGTGATTTACGGCGTCAGGATTTAGTGTTTCCAGAAATCAGAATCTGTTGTTTCCCGAACCGAAATCCGGTTTAAAAAAAATATTGGCAATAAAGAATTTTCCAGAAGCTTTTATTCGTTGCTAGCGACTGCAAGTTTCCTTGCTCGATAACCATTGTTCATAAACAAAAACGATTTATAATATTAGAAGGTTAATCGATACGACGGGTGCAAAGTCACGGAATGTGCTACGGCAGTATACCTAACGACCAGTCATGAGTGTGTGTGGGGGGTTCAAAACCAATGACCCATTGTGGAGTACTATGACGTAATGTTTTGCTTTTAAATGGGTGTAATTGATTAATTTTTGCCGTTCTATATCAGCAAAATCGAAGTTGTTTGGGCATTTTGCCCAGAAATGTGATGCAATTGTTTACAGCGTTATACACAAGCACGTCTCACACTGATGAAAAAATCGACACGTTACGTCACCTGTTAGCAATTACGCAGCGTGGTTCCTTTTTCAACGAATATATGGGAAAATGACTGCGCTTTCGCGTTGGTTTCACTAGAGATTAGATTTTGCGTTATAAGGGAAAACCAAGGCCTGAGGCCAGTACTTACCACTTAGGGACTCAAACCTGCATTTTTCGGCACGGTAGACTAACGCTCTATCTCAATGTCACTATACGGCAAACGTTTGAAGCAGTGGTTCCCACTTCAATTGTACCCGCGGGCCATTTTTCTGCTTCAATTGTACCCGCGGAGAATTTTGAAAAATTCTCACGAATTGACTGCGCATCTTAATAAAAAAGGGAGCTGGATCTTTTTTGAGGGGAAATGTTTGTAAAATTTTTCTTTGGAGAGGGGGAGGGGAGGAAATAATAAAATCTAACGAGAATACGGTCAAACCTCGTTAAGATGAACACGCTTAAGACGAATTACTTTTAATACGAACCGTTTTCTGAAGTTCTGCCAGATTGTAAATTTCTACAAATATGCAATCAATTTCATTTTTATATTTAATTTTAATATGTTTTTTAATTATTTTTTTAAAATAATGACCTGTCTCGCGGACCACCAGTGGGAACCACTGGTTTAGAGGCATGAACTGAAGATTTTAGGGCAGGAGTTCTAACCTTTTCTATGCTGCGCATCCCTCGAGCCCTGCAGTGGCGCAATGTTGACTCCCAACTGTGAAAAAAAGAATGCTTACTCACAGATCTCACTGTAGTCCGGGGTTTGGTTCCCTAGGCCATAAGAGGTTCGGATTCCTCGGAAAACAGTAGGTCCCGGCGCAGCATGACCATTGTAGTCTTTGAGCCGTAAAACCACAAACCGCATAACCTGAGAAATGTTTGATTAGTGACTGCACTCCTCAAATTATCACATTTAAACAGGGACACAAATTTTTAATTATTATTGAACTACGTACAATACTAGGAGTGAACTTAAAAAAAAAAAGCTTTTAACTGAACATAAAATACAAATATAGATTGAACAATGAGATTGCAATTTATTCAGAAAAAATTGTGAACAGTAAATTGGTTGACTACTCGTGACTTTTTAGTCAAGTACAAAAGTCACTCTTTGTCAAAATTCCAACTCACACATATAAAGGGCCCTTAGAGATTCCCAATTGCTGTCTTGGGGCTCCCTTTATATTTCTAAGCAATTTTGAGGTTTCTTGCTCCATGCGGGTACAGCCCATTTCGATATCCACTTTTACAAGTATATTTAAAGGTTTTGGCAATCATTTAAAACAGATGATAGTCATGAATAAGCGTAAAACTGACATGGCACTACCGAGTATTAGTAACTTTGTAGAGCATATTGAACATGGTTCCCACTTTTTTGTCCTGATGACATTCAAGGACTTTTCCAAGGACCAAATAATTTTCCAAGGACGCTTGCATCGATGTTATACTATAATTTTTGCCACCCACGTTTTAATTACAGCTCAAACTAGAGCTTGTGTAATTTTGGAGAAAAAGAGACGCTTTCCCCATCCTGGATTCGAACCAGGGTCCCTCCGTTTAGCCCGGAGTGTCTTGGACCGCTAGACGAATGAGGACAGGTAATAACGCTCTCTTTCTCCGTATGTAAAGGTGTTAAGGTATTATTACCCTCCGCAGGGATAACACAATTGCCAAATATGGTCAACACAAGAAAGCCTCCGGGGCGAGAATTTTGTGAGTTTTCGTGGGGGAAATTTATTATACTATAATTTTTGCCACCCACGTATTAATTACAGCTCAAACTGGGAAGCTTGTGTTGTCGTGGGTGTGCTTCTCAAATATAAGGCCTGGCAGGCGTGCCTGTTGACTTCTGTTAACAACTATCTTATCCTGCGGAATATCTGTAACACTAATCAATCGTGATATACATAATTAAAAATGCAAGGCATTATAAGATTAATAATGAATTAGTGTTTAATTATGTTTCTCCTTTTCAACTCGGCACATTGCCAGCAAAAGCTATCTTTTTTTTTCTTCTCTTGTGTCAGCTACACACAGCGGATGGGGCGTGTCCGAATATTTTGGAAAGGGGCCTTACCGGGGAGCCTGGAGGTATGGAAGGCCGAAAAAATTTGAAAATGACCTTTGAAACAAGGTTTTTAAGCCATTTGATGGGAGATGGTAAATAGTTTTGTCTTCTTCTGATCCGTTGTTAATAACAATAATCTTAATTTGATAAAAGTATAACAAATGAATTGTAAGAACAATAAATATCATTTTAGCGTTATTGAAATTCGAATAAATTACGTTTACGTTTTATAATGAATAGGGGCCTACAATTTATTGGCAAACATATTTGACACTACAAGTGCGTCGATAATAAAGGGCCGGCGCGGGGTCCTGGGTGGTTGCCCGGCCCTGAAGTCGCGTCTGGTATGAAGCACTACTGACTTTGTTCCGGAAATAAGGCGAAATACCATATTTTTTTTCCTTTTGCCAAAACTTGAAAAATGGTTTTCAGAAAAATTCAAGGACCAATCACACTTTTGTCAGTTTTCAAGTACTTTTCAAGGGCCCTGACTTAGCAAAAAAATAAATTCAAGGACTGTAAGGACCACGTTGAAGTATTTCATCCAGGCTGGACCGTTCTTATGTTCCTCCGAATCGACTGGAGTGGGCTCTGGTCGATTCCTAAAGATAAGGTATTTGATAACACAGACACAATTTTTCAATAATCAAGCCTTTAATTCTAGAACTAAATATCACAGATTACAGTATCTTTTGTAGAATTCACAATAAAAGTTTTATACTAAAGAACCAAATAATATCTTGAACCAAAATGCTCATGGTAGTAATATCGTACAATTTCAACGCGTTATGTACAAAACATATGAGGCTATACTTTACTTAAAATGTATTATCACAAAAACTAAAAGAATCAGTACAAGTATGAAGAAAATACACAAGGTATGAATCACATGCACATTTAGTATAAATAAAAGAACATGTTAAGAACAAGCACTGTGTTAAAGTAACATTTTAAATAATCTTTAAGTGGAAATGTACAATGCATTTTACCACTCTTCAGGCACCCACGGAGAAAACTAATATATATATATACACCTCACACAGCACATAGAATCCATATAGAGTACTCGCTAGCCTCTCCCCCGATCAACATACACTACAAAGATAGGGAGTGAATGTTAGGTACACCAGAACCCTCTTAATTAGGCACAAATGGTCGATTTTCAGAGAAGGGTTAATTTTGATTCTAAGAGTTGAATGTCAGAATTTAGATTTGATTTCTCTCACGAGTACTGCAAGAGAAAACAAGGGATTTAGTGTCCCAACAAAAAAAATGTCTTAAAATCAATTAAAAAAAATCTACAACACAGAATTTATATATCAATACCTTTCATTTGTTCACAAATTCTTTTAAGTAAATAAAGAATCACAAATAAATGATTCTGAAATTGGTAGACACCCCTAAGGTTAAATAATTTCTCATTTAAGGAAGTTACTTTCATTAAATGAAAAATGTATTATTTAATGAATTCTTTAAAGAGGGTTTTGTTTAATACAAATTTTTAAAGATTTTGAGCATTTAATGAGCAGTCATTTAAAATTTTGAAGATAAATTATTTATTATTCTAAAGAGAAGTTATTTAGCACAGTTTTGTTTAAAGAGAAAACATTCACGAGCTTGTTTAATGAGAAGTTATTTAAAAAACACAGCTGTGTTTAATAAGTCATTTAGCAAAACCTTGTTTACTGAGCATTCAAGCACGTAAGGAGAAAACACTAAACAAAACATATACAAGTCATTTAACAAAACTGGTTTAGTGAAAAGTCATCTAACAAAGGTTGTTTAGTGGAAAGTCATTGAACTGGGAGTCAATTCTCACAAACAGAATAAAATTTGAAGAATTATGCGAATTATTGCTAAACACACTGTGAAACACAAGCATACATCCTTGTTCTGTGATTTGTCAAAAATTGCTCGAAAACAGTATGTATGTAGGTAGGAAGTATAAAATTAATGATATAAACATTGCCGTTCTTTTTGTGGGAATTATAAAAAAAAACTTTACAGAACACAGTTGAAAATGAAATCAGGAAATGATCGAACTTCTTGAAAAATTCTGCATATTAATAAACTATACAAAAATCAGAATAAAAATCACTCTTCAATTCAACTCATGAAATAACCAATAACACCAGAACATACGAAATCAATTTTAAACATCAAAATAAAAGAAATAAACTGGATTGATTTAAGTGTAAACTGTCGTTTGATTTTCAAACAGTTGATTATAATTTACAGAACAAGAACATTAGTAGAATGTAATGAATGTGGTATAGTTGACCACAATTCTGAATTCAAATGCATTGACTTTTATCGCAGCTCCATAGACAGGGATCCAGAGGAATATCACCAAATAGTATAACAGAACAAAATATATAAATTTATAATTTGTATATGAATATATTCACAAATTTAATCACATCACAATAAACAAAATTAACAAGTGATATACTCAATATAATTTAACAAAAGACAAGAAAACTACACAGGAGATAAAAGTGTAACGTGTGTTCCTTAAGTGCACTGCCATTAAAAATAAGACTCCAAATAATAGGTAAAATACGTATATTGCATGTTGGAAATTACATACCATAGGAAACAATTTACTGAATCACATGATTCTATAAAATGGGTATTGCACAATTTCTGCAGTGTATTGCATCATGAATGTACCACCACTCTGCCTTTTCCACTTCCCTATCTTAAACCTATAATACTTAGCGAACATACGTAATGTTTATGCATATCCACACAAATAAATAAGCTTCACTAAGAGCGTGGTGATATAGTATGGTTTTGTTTGTTAAGTAAAAAGGTATCCTCTAGAGTGTGTGTGTGTTATAACAGATAATTTTAGAGTCGACGTTTACATAACATAACTTACGTTTTCTTCCCTATATCCTAATGTACAGTGTGAAAAAATAGGAGTAGATATCTGCCCAATCTAACGTGTCGCACATAATATTTAGTTTAATAGGTTAAGAAATATACTTTTTTCCTTAGTGTAGAATGTTCGGGCAATGTCATTACCCACTTTCGTATGCTGATGAGTACAACACAAGAGCTAACGAGTACAGCCCCAGAAATGCTGTAAACGTCTGGTATCTCACAGAAAAACCATATCTGCCAAATGAAGGCCAGGATGATATCTGTCGCAGCACGGACAATAGCTACAGGACCTGCATCTTCTTCTTTAAGAGCCAATGTGAGGAGTGTTTGTCCACAGAAACTGAAAATTCCCAAGAGGAGCACCAACCATTGTCCTATGCCACATGTAGGGGCCGTAAACTTGCCAGTGGCAAAGGTCAAAGCCGTTGTTTCAATGATAGCCACCCACCCAAAATTGAACATGATGACAGAATGGTGTACACCAGTCATCTTTCGGATGACAACATAGACACTGGCACCAAATATCGTAGACCCCAAGGCTCCTACAACACCATATATATGCCCGATATCATAGTTGGCAATCTCATTGGCGAGGATTACGGGCAACTTGGTTATGAGGACAATACCGATGAGGGTCAAAAAGACAGCAAAGGAGTGGAAGAATCCACATGGTTCCTTCAAGAAAATCCTCGCCAATACTGATACAAACACTGGAATGCTAAAGATGATGACTGATGCATCGGCTATGGGCAGGTACCTGAAGGCAACAAATCTCAAGAATAGACTCGTTGCCCCAACGATTCCTCTGAATATCAAAAGATGGCGAACGTTTCTTGGCCCAAATGGTTCTTCTCGACTGTATATCACAACAGGGAGTGTAAATACTAAGATACCCACAAACCTCAATACAGCAAGTTCACCAGGAGAGATATCCTTAAGATATTTTACAATAACAGATGACAGTGAAAAGAAAACACTTGATAAAGAAGAATACAGTAAACCCCGATAAAGGGAAAAGTTCCCACATGTATCTGTTTTCTCATCTTCATTTGGTTCAATCTCTTTGGTTTTGGAAAAGCCGTTGACTTGGTGGGAGCCATCACCAGCCTCCGCATCTTCTAAATATGGATCAAATTGAGCATTGCTGCTGCCACCTTGGGACACAAGTGGTTGCTCCTGTGAGGCTGAGGCAGAACGATGTATCCAACGAGACATGTTTGGATCATCACAGTCTATGACCGGAGTGAGCTGATTAGTGCTGCCGACACTAAAAGTCTGAAAAAGCAATACAAATTATATATTATATATTAAAAATTATAATAAAACCAGGTACTGAAAATTATAAATTAAAAATAAAAGGATTTAACCCCTTAATGATCGCATAATTTTCAAGAAAACAGTAAAAAAAGTGCCTACTTCTTTGTTCAAGAAAATTGTATAAAAGTAAGTGTACGAAAAATATATGTATTCATTTTTAATTTTTGGAATTCTTTTTAGCTTGAAATCTAAAATAAAAGTAAGTACATTATATAAGTATATTTTCCGGGTATAAGAAATGGATTGTTTTTAATTGAATACTCCAGCCCAGAAATATGGATATGAAAATAGAGGGCAAAACCTCACCCCGTAATTTTGACGAAAGCGAGAAGGAAGGGGTTAACCATGAAAATTATTAAATATAATAAACAACAAAAATAAGTTGAAAGGCGAATTGAAAATTTTGAAATCTAAATCAACAAAAATACGATTTTAATGAAAATAACCCAAGGGGTGGAACTTCAAGAGGAAGTCTATCCCCATTAGTATAAACATGGGAGTGATTCTGTTAGGAAGGCCAGCAAAAGCTTAAATGGCCTCCAGTCCCACAACACTCCAGTTTTAATTGAATATTATAAAGGAACAATAAGAGGACAAATATTGAAATATAAATAAATCTTCTCAACAACATGGGCCGGCTCATGTTTACTAAATACAGTAAGTTAATTAACAAATACAAACCATATTATATCAATTTCAATTCGCATTTCAAATCTTAATTTTGTTACATTTATTATATTTAGTAAATTTCATGGTTAAAATCCTTCATTTATTTTTAATTCATAGTTTTTAATACCTAGTTTTATTACAATTTTTAATAATATTGATATTACATTTATCAGTGGTATTTTGAAGCAAAAGCGTAAATATACATGATAAAAGTTATTCACTTCTAAAATTTTTTTATTGTATTATATTGATTTATTCATTTTTATAATACACATACACATTAGAGCTGATAACTGTCATTTTCATCTTAAGAATTTTAGTAAGTAACATAGATTACAACACTTTGTATTTTAGAACCTCCATAAAATAATGTGGTTTGCAGAATTTTGTGAATATCACTCTTCAAAACTATTCATTGTGTATAACAATAACAGAAGTCTGCAAACTGTGGCTTTTTGATAAATTTTTTTGTCCATACATCTTTACCAACAAAAATGGTGGTAGTAGTAGTATGTCGGTGAGATTGAAGTTGACATGAAGTACAATTTGGATAATATTTTTTTCATACATCTTTACCGACAACAATAGTAGTAGCAATATCGGCAAGATCTAAAGACTAGGAAGACTACCAGACTTCATAATTTTTTATTTTTTTTTGGCAACGTGAACTAATCAGCAGAGTTTTTGCGCTCCACTGAACTACTTATTTTGCCGTGTTAAAAATCTTGTTCCAGGTGAGTTTCTGCCTAGATTTATATCTTGTTTGCTCCGGATTGTTTTTCCAGTAACTTTTTAGTGAAGTTTTTACTTAAAACCACTTTTTTTTTTTTGCAATACTTCCTTCAAACATTTGGTGCTAACACTAACATGGCCGACAGCAGAGGATAATTTAGTGCTTTTTTGGTCCCTCCTGGGTTGCCATTTTGGTGATTTCCTGGCCACGTTACTTAAATTTCTAGTCATTTTTTTGTGTTCTATTTGTTTTTTTCTTTTTTAATTCTTAAAAATATATTTTTAACTTTTCTTTATAGATACCGTTAAATGGCTTCTAAGAAATAAATACGAAAAATAGATGAGCATTGCGAAATCAAAAGTGAATGGATTGAGTCTTTTGCATTCATTGAGAACTTAAATGGTCTTCCCATATGTCTTATTTGCAAAGAACAACTTGCAAATAAGTCATCGAACATAGAAAGACACAAATAAAGCATGGCTCATTTGCCACAACATATTGCGTTGGTGATGTGTGAAAGAAAGCAGAAGAACTTCAGAAAATTTTGAAAGAAATCAACCACTACATTTAATAGTTGATTGCAATCTGCATTAGAGGAAAACCTTTCACAGATGGCGAGTACATTAAAAGCTGCTTTATAAATGTATCTAAAGAACTCTTTGCAGATTTTAAAAATAAAGCTGACACCTTAAATAAATTTGAAAGTATTCCATCGTCTGCTAAAACAGTAACAGAATGGCTGAGATGGCTTCAAATGTAACTGACCAACAAGCGGAAGATATTACATCAGTTTCAGCCATATCAATTGCAGTAGACGAGTCTTGCGACACATAAAATACAGCATGTGTATCTTTTTGTGTACTATATTTCATCTGAAGGTTACAAGAACTTTTAGGTTTATTGTCACTTAAAGGGCAGACCTGAGAAGTGGATATTGCAAATACTGTCATTAGTTATATGGAAAAAAAAATCACATCCCGCTGATTAAAATTGCGTCAATAGCAACAGATAAAGCCAAGAGTATGTTGGGTTCTGAAACAGGATTTGCTTCCATTTTAAAAGCAAAAATTGATCACGAGGTGATTACTTTTCACTGCATATTCCACCATGAAGCTTTTTGTGCACAAACGGTTCCAAAAGAATTTAGTCAAGTTATGAATTTAGTAATTAAGACCGTTAACAAATTGTAGCACAAAAGCTTCATCACCGTCAATTTAAAGAGCTTAGTGAAATAAACAGTGAATATTCAGTTCTTTTTAACATGCAATGGCTTTCAAGAGGTAAGATGCCAAAACGATTTGCTTCTTGCTTTAAAGAAATCGAACTATTCCTTGGAAACAAGGCGTACATTATTCAGAATTGCAAGATTAGTGGTTGCAAAAGTTACATTTTATAGTGGACGTAACGACACATCTGAATTAACATTAAACTGCAAGGTAAAGGAAATAATTTTGAAAGAAAAAATAGTTCTTTTGGTTAATGACATAGAAAGGGGAGCGTTATTGCATTTTTCAAGTTTATCACAATATGAAAACGAAACCAACGTTGAAATTGATACGGAATTTTTCAAAATAGCAATTTTAAAAATGAACGAATCTAAAGAGATTTCAAGACTTTCAACAAGTAAAAGAAACTCGGGCATTTATTATAGATCCTCTAAAAGCAAAAGTAACCGAATTAAGATACAATCAGTTAGGAATTGAAATACCAGCTTTTGAACTGCAATTGCTAGACTTGGCTAGTAAAGATTTATGGAAATCAAAATTTATAGACCTTGCTACTGAACTTGAGAATTTAGAAATAGCATGTTCTTTGAAAGCAAAGTGCATTTTTCTAACTGCTATCAAAAATGTACAAAAGATAGACGAAATTATCCCCAATACCTGGAAGAGCTTGCCAGATTCATACGAGAAGAAGTTTGCATTTGGTGTTCTTAGTATCTTTGGCTCGATATGCATGTGTGAACAAAAGTTTTCCAACATGAACTTTATTGAAAATAAATTCAGAAACCAAATAACCGATGTGAACTTGGATTCATGCTTAAAATTAAAAGCAAATTACACACTTAATATTATAAAACTTTCTAAGGAAATGCAAGCACATTGTTCTCATTAATTAAAATGCTTACTACTTGCATGTGAATTATTTATGAATATATTATTTACATAAATGTGTATATGACAGTGTACTGATTATTCAACATATACTAAAAAATTATTTTTAACTATTAATTAATTAAATTTCATAATTTATTAATTAATTTAAAAATTATTTATTAAAATATAGCTATGGCTCTCTTACAATTTTCCCGATGCCTTGAATGGTGAAATTGGCTCTTTAGCGTCTAAAGTTTGCTGACTACTAAACTATAACAACTTATTTATACTTCAAATACAATTTTATTGGGGAAACTAATTGGAATGAATTTATAAGATTATTCAGATTGGAAAGTTTTCTTTATGGAATTGCAAAAGAGTGTTTTTTAAAAAAAACCCAACTTGAGATAACAAAATTATTCTTACGAGAGGTCATAAAATGTATTTTGGTTGGTTGTATTTTTAGGATGCAAAAGAACAGCAAGGTTGATTCTGTGCTTGACAAGGTGAAACCAAACATGCGATTTTAACACGAGAACAAGTCAAAACTATGATGGCAAACATATTAATGGTTGGTCGGTCATATTCAGCACAAGGATAGAAAGCATCACTGCACCAAACGAGACAAGATCGTATACGCGGTTTTAAAATAAAAACAAAATTTTACTTTAGAAAAAGCCACTTGCATATATGGAACACTGAAAGTCCAAGTTGGTTGGTTGGTTGCATTTTTATGGCACAAGGACAGCAAGGGTCATTCTGTGCCGAACAAGGCGAGATCATACAAGAGGTCAAGAGATATGAAAGGCCATTCACAAACAAATCAAGAACAGACAAGAACGTATACACAGAAAATGTAACTGCATACATATGGCACAAGTGCATTGCACTTCATATGGGATGATTTAGAATAGACGCTACAGCAATTACCCTTTTAACCGTTAGTCACAGAAACAAGCTTTCAAGGAGAAAAGGTAATCAAAATCATGTACAAATGATACATACATTATTTATTGTAAAATGGGTTCCCATTGGCGTATGCAGGGGTGTAACTCTGCTTAATTTCCTTTCATTTAGCTCTCTTCTTTTTTCCTTTATTATTTTCCTCCTTTCATTACTTTATTATTTTTATTCCCACTTTACTTTTCTACTCTACTTATTTGTCTTTTCTTTCCTTTCCTTATTCAGGCCAGTGACAAAATTTTACTCATTATGCCAAATCTGGTCGATTGTTGTACTCTCTTTTGTATTTTACACTTTATATTTAATAATTCGATTAGGCAATATTGTTTTGAAATTTACAGCGCAAGGACACTTAGGGTCATGCTGTACTGGAACCTACAGTTTACTAAGGAATCCAAACTTATTAAGGTCTATGGCCCATTTTCCATGGCTTATGCAATTTTGATTGCAGTTTATAATAAGGAGTCATAATATGTAAGTAGTGGCGGTTTTAGCACTTGAGACCCCTCAGCTAATCAAATTTTGAGCCCCTGCTTCTAAATGGTCAATTTCATCTGTGACAGACATCAGACAACTTTTTAATATACTTTTCATATTGCATTAGTATATATATATTAAAATTTATGTGCTCCCTTTGTAGCACCCACGTTTGCCGCTCAGGAGACCCTGTGTCCCAGCAAAGGGATCCGGTAGCTGAGTGGCGAGGTACTGTCCCCAATACTCTACTACATTTTAACTCAATGCCCCTATTATAGACTTGCCCGCACTCTTACTTTTAACTCTTCATCACTGTCTGACATTTTAAATGACCATGCTGACCATACGCACGTTTTAAAATTTTTAAAAAGTACTGGTTTTTACTACAGTCTTTGATTTTACCATGTTTGGCGCAGTATAGCCCAGATGCTCTTGCGCCATAAAAAAGCCAAACAAACAAATATATATTAAAAAGTAATGTGTTTATATATTTGCTTATAGCCTTTTTATCATTCCGGAAAACATCTGTAATAACTGCATATTTTAAATATTAATAAATTAAAAACTTCATGTGACATGACAAAAAATACACTTTTTAGGCTAAATCAAAAATACCTTGTTTTCTCTGATTTACTTCAATATAAACATTAAGGGTAAATTGTTATAGGAAAATAACATTTAGATAATATGCAGTATGAGCACCTTGCTCGAATTTAAAAGTATTTTTAATTTTTGTTGGTCCTAAGCATTTCATGCGATATTATTGTTATCAGTTATTGTTTTCAGTTTGTTATTACACCTCTATATTCATCATCATATTTGACAACTACCTACTGTCAGGGTTGAATAAAAACCAAGTTTTTTTTTGGGGGCAAAATTGGGTTCTATTAAAACAATCACTTAGGTTGTTTTCAAATCTTTACACAAATAAATAATAGTAATGTAGCATATCCTGTATACCTCCAGCATCCCTGTTATTTACATATAATAGAAAATTACAAAAAAACATAATTGCGATAAGTCATTTTATATCCATCACATACCTGCAAACTTAACGCAGGAAAAAAAATGATCTCGTTTTAATATGTATGCATAAATATTCTATAAAATAAAGGATTTTTTAATGATACTTATACATAATATTTTTATGAAATGGAAAATGAAGTTATATACGAAGTTATTTATGAAGAATATTAATATTTTCTAGACTAAGAATGACTTTTTAGTAGCCTGACATACAAAATCACAATTTTAAAGCTTGTGTGATTTTACTTTTAAAAATCCCCTTTTAATTAAAAGGTCAAGATTTGTTTTAATTGCAGAAAACGGAAGGTATACACCAAAAACAGAAAGCAAGGCTGAAAAACAAAGATTCCATTAAAAACAAACAACGATTTGGGAACTATGCCATCATCGATCTCACAGACCAAGTGCAAGTTTCTTAGTTCTTATTTCAGCTCACTCTAAAGAATAGAGAAAAGTTAAACTTGAAATTTCAGTGTGTGCATTTATTGGTTTTAAATTCAATTATATCTAATTTAAAAAATTTCTTTTGAAATTAGTACATGTAGTTACACTTTTAAAATATAATGTACATTTAAAGTGCACCTAATTGCATTTCCTTAAATGTAACTTTATTATGTTACAGCTAATTTAATGAGGCCTTCAACATGAAAATGTCCCCCACCCCATCCCATCTCTGTTCTCATCCAACATTAATTGTAAGTAACTCTTACAAGGAGAGTACACGAAGTGAGAATCGAAAATGTACTTCATTTTAGTTTTATAATAAAGTATAAATGTTTCAATAAGAAACAAAAATTTTTTTACCTAAATCCTCTGGGGTGGGGGTGAGTTATAGCCCCATCAAATTTGGCGAGAAAAGGTTATTTTTGTCAAATTTGACTTGATGCGCTTTTTATTAACCGCAGGAATGGCAAGATGGTTTTGAAGCGATGTTGCCAAAAGAGAATTAATAAAGAATTATTCATTCGCAATAAAAATATTATCGATTTTGATTCGTAAGAATTTATGCATGTATTTGTAAAAATATTTAGAATTTTATTATTAGTGGATAGATGTCACGTTTTAGTTATATAAAAAGCATTTATTTCACTTTAAAAAATAATGTATGTACTTGGCTTTATTAAAAATGTGTATGAAAATGAACAAGAAAATACAAAAAACAAATTAGGTTTGAACAATGACTGCAACTAATAAATGAGGGATTTTCACAATTTAATGTGTAACATGAATTTTTGGAAAAAGTGAAATACACTTGTTTGACATTACGAAATGTGTTTGGTTTGAGACCAGAGTCCATGCTCCCATACGAAGCATATTTAATCATGTCATTGAACGTTAGAGCTGATAATTGGTTGTGTATTAATGAATGTAATAACGAATGTACGTGGGTGGCAAACATTATTGTATAACTAGTAACTATAACAAAACCGGTTTACAAAGTATAGGTGTTAGAAGTCATGAGTGCCTATATGGAGGGGCGGAGGAGGCTCAAGTCCCCTCCCAACTAGCCATTTAAAAATTTTACTTGCCGGATTTTGCTGTGTATTTACTTTCAAAAGTTTTCCAGTCACATCATTGCTAATTGTCATGCAATATCAATTATTTTTGTAATATTTCAGTATCTTGTGCAGTCACTAAAATGTTTGACAGCCTTGAGAAGGAGGTAGTAATACGTTTTCTCAGCAACCCATAGAAGTACTCACATGGGAGCCTATGTTAGAGGCTTAGGATCAATACAA
>QLNU02015359.1:80549162-80591728 GCA_006491805.2 Dysdera silvatica | reverse complement strand
TATATATATTATTCCTATATTACTACACATGTTTATATACAAAATTCCACTGCAATGGGGGGTGTTACAACCTCTATTAACATCCCTCTGTGTATGATGTGAGTGATTGCAACATACAAGAGAAAAAAAAAAATTGGAACACTGTACTGGCCTATAATATCTATCTACTTGTATCTATCTACTGGTATACATCACCAGATTCACTAAATATGACAAAACCTATCTGAAATTATAGGTGTTGGAAGTATTTGCAATATATCAGCCCTGTCCAGTTTATATTGCTTAGCATTCTGCATGTGAAAATTTCCCGATAACTTTCTTCACATAAGAAATAGTAAAGTCATTTTTATTTATGCTGTTTATAACTGAACAAAGGTGTTTTTTTTCCCTCTGTAACTTTTGCCAAAGTGAATTTTCACACAAGAACTTTCCGTTCCACTGGATCATCAACATCTGACTGAGAACATTTTAAAACGATGGCTGGTTTTGGAAATCTGGAATTACTGTAAAAATGCAATTCAGAATCGCAGCAAATAATTGTGTTCATACTTTTTATTCCTTTGCTTTTGACCAGTCTATAAGTTTAGACTCTGTGTCAATTTGCTCTTGCATTATCAGCTTAACAGTAACTTTAGACATAACTTTAGCAGCAACAATGACAAAATCTGTTACTGTTTAAACCATTTCTCTCGGGGCCCGGTACTTCTGCATACACTCAAGATTTGCTGAATCACAGATTCCATCAACTGCACCTTTGCTATAATATATACCAATGTACCTTCTAATCAATGCTATAAAATTTGCGTTTGAATTGTAAATTTAGTTTATGTAAAAGATATGCCACACATAGGTTCTTAAATTCACTTGATGGTCCATCAGTCCAAATAATTAATTTTGATTTGCGTTCAGGTTGAATTACATTTAGGAGGTTAGTTAAAAATACAATAACTACGCTTTTGGTTTTATCATTTGTGTCTGAAACTATAGGAAAACATTTAGCATCAAAGAGTACTGCTATAAATAAAGTAGAACTTTCATGACTCCACAATGCTGAGTTGCATCTCTTCTTACTATTGACACGTAGGCTATAATTCATAGCAAAATCAAGTGGCAATACTAAACTGTTCTTTTTGCCATTTTCAAATACAGATGCCTGAATTCGTTTAACACAAACATGTTATTGAAAATCTGGAAGAACTATTTTAATTTCATGTCATAATTCTTTTGTACAACCGTCATGAAGTTTAGCTTTTTGGTTTCAAGAATGACGTATATCACAATGTTGTCGGATAATGTGTGTGATTTACTTTTCTATATCTGTATATATATATTTCCTATATCTGTATATGTATCACCAAAATATGTAACTGAATAAGAGCATCATTATTAAAAAATACCAATAGAAGACGGCAAATTTCATTGTCACATCCATGATAGCCTAGAACTTCCAAACTGCTGATGCAAAAAATCTGTCAATTCTTTTTCCATATGATGTAAGTAAATTAACTTTGAATCGGTGATGAAGTATTTGATGTACTAATAAGTCGCCCATGATAATACATTTTTTATATCATGTATGTGACATCAAGAGTATTGTATATACATCAAGAGTGTATGTATTCGTTGGAAGCTGAATAGTAAAAACTAATGTGACATAATAATGTTTTTTAATGTATTATATAATAGCAGTTAAATTTTAAAATTGGGTTGCTGTATCAGAAGAGTTAAAAATAGTCATTAAGAGTGAAAATGAAAGCCTTTTCAGCATACAGCATTTCAACCTCTCAAATTTAGTCTTATTTTTTGACATGAATACAAGTAATATCATTGGGGAAAAACATTTTACCATAAAATAATAATAATAGTCACCTATCAAAAATAAAAAAAACTTTAAAAAATTAGCTCTGGTTTCAAATTTTGTGGAATGGCCCAAAAACAATTTCATTTGCTATATATTAATTTCCGTTTCAGATAAAATTGCACTCATTAATACACAACCAATTATCAGCTCCAACGTTCAGTGACGTGATTAAATATGCTTGGTATAAGAGCACACCCCCCCCGTTCTCAAACCAAATAGATTTCTCAATGTCAAACAATGGTGTTTCACTTTTTCCAAAAATTCTTATTACACGTTAAATTGCGAAAATCTCTCGGTTGTTAATTGTAGTCATTGTTCAAACCCAATTTGTTTTTCGCTTTTTTTGTTAATTTTCATATACATTTTTAATTTTTAATAAAGCCAAGTAGGTATGATTTTAATAAAGCCAAGTAGGCATATTTTTAATAAAGCCAAGTATGTATATTATTTTTTAAAGCAAAATAAAAGCTTTTTATAACTAAAACGAGACATCTATCCACTAATAATAAGTTCTAAATTTTTTACAAATACATGCATACATTCTTACGAAATCAAAATCAATGTTTTTATCGTGAATGAAGGATTGTTTGTTAATTCCCTTTCAGTGACAATGCTTCAAAAACATCTCGCTGTTCCTGATGTTAATAAAAAGTGAATCAAGCCAAATTTGGCAAAAATAACCTTTTCTCGCCAAATTTGACGGTACTATAACTTCCTCCCCAACCCCAATTGGAGATTTAGGTAAAAAAAACCTTTTTTTAGTTCCTTATTGAAACGTTTATACTTCATTATAAAACTAAAATGAAATACATTTTTGATTCTCACTTCGTGTACTGTCCTTGTTAGCTACCCACGAGATGCCATCGTAGAAACATATCGGCAATTCCAGTTTTAAGTTTTTAGAGCTTCAAAATTCTTACTTGCCATTTTCTAAATAACTGAAATACTGGAAGTCTATATGATATATTTTTTCATTTGCACAAAGATTTGAAAATAACTCAACTGTTTTTAATAATAATCATAATAAATCCTTAAAATACCCAATAAACTGAAAAAAGCCTACTTAGGTTGCATTTTTTTTAAAAAAAATCCTAGGTTTTATTCAACGTTAAAAGGATGCATTATTTCAGTGTTACTACTATCTTTGGTGATGTGAAAGTTCCAATATGTAATGTTTGCATGAAGGGACAAATGCATATATTTATTTAGTTGTCCTTGGATGACGTTTATTAAGTGGAGTAAGTTTACACATTATTTGAGGATACTGTTGCAATATTTGGCAAGGTAAAGAAATGGAGAATACTAATGTAAGGCAAAGGTTTGTTTTTGGGGTGGGGTGATGTCAAGATTTATGAGTTTTTGCAGTGCGATAACGTGGATATCAACAAATGAATTCGTTATTTTATTTCATAGCGTTTTATAATCGTAAGATTCTATAATGGTTTTAATTTTAATCACTATTTTTCTATTAATACAGAAATAAGGTTGACAATAATTGGCTAATTTTATACACGTATCTATATTTAACAATATAACATATCAATGAAATAGGAGCATACAGAATTCAACATTGTGATTAGAAATACATTTACTCAATATTGGGGTAGTGGGTTGTTAAGTGTTTTTTTGTTTTATTAAGTGGGTTTTTTAAAAAAAACAAAACTATTTGAGTTTTTTTTTGAGTTAGGCAAAATTGAGGCAACCCTGATGTTGAATGCTGTACATGACCATTTTATTGAAATGTTATATGCTTACTATAGAAACACACAAATAATCCGTTATTATTGAGCTAATTTTTATATAATAGGAAACCACATTGATAAGAAAAACAGATTCACTGAAATTAAAAATATTAAATTATTATAACATGTCACAAAATAAGATAGCGAATTCATTTATCAATATCGGTGATAACACTGTGCAGAGGTTTATAAATCTTGACCAGCTTTACTTCTTTGTCTACATCAAGGTAGTTATAGAGTGTTGACCATACTATATTAGAAGTTGAAAAAATTCGCTCTAGAGTAGAAGAACTTGCAGGACATGACAGTAAGTTTGAATTGAATTTGCAAAAGTCACTCGAGAGATCGTTTCCTTTTTCTGTCCTTATTACCATAACGTTCCACCACTTTGCATCTGGGAACATCTTCACATGCCCAGAAAACATTGGAGGGTAATATTCCACATACGTAATTGTATATGGCAAATAAACGTTCATGGGTATTTTTTGATTAATCAGTTTTCTGCTGCATCTTCTTGGGAAGTAGATAGTCTCTTCCCTTTATATTTAGGATTCTGTATATTTGCTAAATAATGGAATGGTTGAATAGCTTTGTTCATTCTTTTCAACACAATTTCCTTGTAAGGTTCTGATTCCAAACTTTTTGCTAAGTGAAGCCATAATTCTACAGCATAGAATAAATCTGTATCATCTGATTGAAGGACGTATAGAATTCAGCTGACTTTTATCAACTGTTTTATCAAGTTCAAAGATGACCTGTAAATTTGTGCATCATGGAGTAATTGCAGTGATATGGTTTGGGATATTATTAGCATGCCCAAATGAAATTTACACATACTTGTGATAATTTGTTTTACACAGTATCGGGGATGTAGGTTTTGTTGGGGTTTTATAAGTAGGTTTTTTAATAAAACTCGCCCGGGGTTTTTCGGGTTGGGCAAAATTTATACAACCCTGCCTACTGTCCACATTGTAATTTTTTTTTACATTGGATGTTAAAGATATGGTTGAAACATTTTTTTTTTTTTTATTTGACCAGTTTTAAAATTAAATTCCATTCTACGTTTGCAAATGGATGTCATGGAATAAAAAGAGATTCCTGACGAACGAGATTTAAAGCAGTGAACTTTTCGGGTTCCTGGCATTTCTGTAATTTCCTATCCATCAATTATTCACGTTTGATCCAAGCTTTGTTTTGCTTTTAGTACACATTGAGAATATACATGGAGAATGACGACGTTTGGGCAAATTTTTTGTGCTGCTTTGGCAAGATCTGCTGATGTTGGTGGGTCAATTTTTCTTGATTTAGTTTGTTCATGCACACGTCGCTTTATGGTGCCACCGATTCCACCAATACAATAATTCCCATGAGATGTGGCAGAAAAATGCCAAGTAACTGGAAAATCACTTTGAGTCATTAAAATAGTAGAAACATCTCAGAATAAAAATTGACATTGTAGTAGTAAAAGGTGAAGAGGAGTAAAAGATTAAACAATACCAAGAATTTTGTTCTTCATCAGGGACTGCACAAAATCCCTGTTATTGGTTTGCTTTTTCTGACTACAATAATTGAGATTTGTGATCAATACTGAATGAACCAGCATTGATCAAAAATTAGTTAAAAACAGTATAAATCCAGAATATAATTAGTTTAACAATATTTTAGTAATTTAGAAGGGTCTCTTTATTAATACTGAGAACAATCTCAATTGTTGTAACTGTTTCTACTACTTTAATTTACTTGGTTTTTCTACCTTGCGTTCTATTATTTCACTACTTTAACTTGGTCTAATTTAATATACAATTAAGTGTAGTGTATTTATGTATATTACATTAGAAGGTACTACATGTAACAATCATACTACACTTTTGCTATACACACACACACTGTACCACGGATGCCCATATGAGTATGAATATTTTTAGGGGGAGAGCTGAGAAAAACCATTACTCACCCCACTTCTCAAAGCTGTCGAGAATTTTAGTGAATGTACAAGATACCAAAACGCTACAAAAATAATTGATATAGTACCTTATTTTAAAGTGCGACTAAAAAGTTTAAAAGTAAATATACAGCAGGTTCGGGCAAACGAAATTTTAAAAGGCTAGGGGTGGGACTCTAACCTCCACATATACTGTACACTGACATGGGAGGATGATTGTTGATCGTGAACCTCCCATTGCAATGGAATTGTGTATATTTAACATAGGGATACATGGAGCTGTAGCTCAGTAAGCTCCCCGCCCCATCCACTGGGCCTATAACTCCTCCTTATGAACTTTCTGAATATGATACTGTATATATAATTCAATGGGGTAACTGAGGTCATGCCCCTGTTGGCCCCAGCTTGACTACTGGTCTGTCCCACTGTGATAAAATTTTGCATACATACATATGAATATATGGAGTTGTAGCCCTGTAACCCCTCCCCCACTTATGAACTTATATATGCTAATGCATAGGTTTTACTCTACCCCACTGTGAATCTTGCCTTCCTTTTATATTTCACTTGAAAAAGGACACCCACCGAAAGGGAATTGCACTCTAATCTAATTACCAAATCATGCCAATTTTATTTATTTTTTTGGCCAACATATATATAGACACATTTTTCATGGATTATACCTTACGCATATACAACACGTTAGCTTAATTATTACAAGTTCAAAAAATTTAACTTTCAGAATGGTATCTATGGTTCTTACCTGGTTACTGTTGTTTTAAATACAAAATTCTGAATGTTTGTTTCTATTTAATTGACCTCCTGTACACCGATATGTTTTACAGCATGAAGACAGCAAAGGTCATGTCTCAGAACGAATATAAAACCAAAAAGTATATTGTATTCTGTATTGTTTACATTTAAAGTATAGCTTTGTTAGAATTAGTTTAAAATTCTGGTTACTATTGATAAATAATTATTTTATTTTTTGTATAAACAGAGTTATGGAAAAGATTTCTCCACAATAAGGACAAATAGTTAAGTATTTTCATCAAGAAACTAAAAAGATTAAAAAAACATTTCACATGCCATTTAGCAAATTATTAAGAAAATAAAGTTTAATATCAAAGTTATATTTAAAAATTAATTTTACATTTTTTAAATAGTTTTAGTTGACAATTTCAAGTGATATTAAGCAAAGTAATAATTATTAAGAGGTTACATATTTAGTACTCAAGTTAAAAGAACTAATTAAAATTAAATTTGAGATATATTTTATATATTACAGATACACCTGACACACACAGTGGTGAATGCAGAAAATTTATAAGGGGTTAGTATAGGGCTATATTTTTATTAGATATATATGATATTGTAGTTTTCAGCAAATCGTAATGGGAAGGGTGTCATGACTCACCGCCCCCATCAAACCTCTCTGCGTACGCCACTTCATAGACATAAATACAAATATTAATTCTATTAAAAAATAAAAATTTCCAACATACCCGAAATTCCAGACAGACAGGATATTATAAAATAATTGGTCCTTGAAATTAAATTTCATTTTCAATATCAAAATTTCAAATTATCTGATACACAACACGAACTTGTTAACTTATGAAAGACAAGGGGTAATGTCCACCAGTTCCGATAACGTCCGAGTTGAAGAATATATTTTGTCATAAATTCGAAACGAAATGTTCCCCAAAAATTAAATGAAATTCGAAAATTTCCGCAAACATTACGACTCCTTCGTATTTGCTTACATAGGAAATAAAAATGACAGAGGTCTTGCTAATATCACTTTGGACGACCCATAAAATCCCTACAAAGGGAATTATCATAAAAAAAGGGATAATTCACCAAGTCGTCACGAGACGTCAAACACCCGAATCTTGACCTGGCATCTGTAACAATGCAGCGTAGAAAGGAATATTTGATGGAAAGTACAGTAAAACCAAGGACGTAGCCAGGATTTAATTTTTTTTTGGGAAGAGGCAAAAAAATGTTGCAGCATGTATCGATACAATCGCAGCATGCAAGTCCGTAGCCAAGTCCCATTAAAAATTTAGTTTCGGGGGGAACCGGTCCCTAAGATCCCCCATCTGGATACGGGCATAAGTAAAACCCTTTTTAACGGACACCCTTAAGGTCCGATTATTTCATTTTTACGGTCAGAAAAAGGAAGAAATTCCTTCGCAATAATACCCTTCATTTAAAGACAAACGCTGTCATACGGATAAAATTTTTCGTTCGGTGAGTGTCCGAAGAGGTTTTACTGTGGTTAAATTTATACAGACGTCTTACATTAGCCATTATTAATACATGCTTCATTTGATTCACATACACTTCTGCTACAAAATAAGATTGATGCTGATTTATAAATAGATTGGAAAGCTTTTTGCAAAACAGCTTCAGGGAAGTAGTTCATAAACGTTTTGGCCTGAAGACATTTCTCTGCCAGGCGTGGATCCAGGATCCTCTTTCTTCGGGGGGTAATTAAGAAAAGGCATGTTACTAATTTTGCCGTATACTTTCACTTTCTTATAAGTGATTTAATATACTAGCTAATTACAATAACAAATTGATTCTTTAAATTCTTAACTTCTGTTGTGTAATTATTGTGAAACAATTTAAAAAATATTAAGGTCCCTGAGATGAAAAATGATTCCTTGTTTTTGTGGAAGTACAATTTTAAACAAGATTCTAAAGTAGTCGTATTTCCAAAGTGTAGTCCGTGGACCCTTGGAAAATCCCGAGCTACTTCGCGAAGGTCTGCAAGGTCGGGATTATTTTCACATAATAAATAATCTGTTTTAATTCCCCATGTAGTAATTATCAAACAATATTATTAAACAATTTAAAAAATATGTGTTTACAAAAAAGTCACTTAGTATACAAAGCAAACTCGTATCTCCGTTTGCCAGATCTTCCTCGTGAAAACCTCTCTATCACTTGATTGATGTCGATAACGATATCACGATGCACGTTTATTATTGTAAGGCTACTTGGACAGTTTTCCCTCATGTTAGTCCTCAGCCAAGTTTTAAGCCGATGCAGAGTTTAAAAGGACATCTCAGCAGTGGCCATACTCACTGGTGGTGTCGCCAGAATTTGTAGCATTGTCAGAATGTTTGGGTAAATGTCGTGATCGCAAGCTGCAATCGCCTCCTTAACTGATGTGAGATTTGTCTCCTCGTTCTGTCATTAAACTTTCCACCTTCTCCTGAGAAACATGTTGCTGAGTTTCTTAAGAAGGGTTCAAATGTTTTGGTTAATTCTATCAGTTCAACTTTAACATCTCCTATATTGGTATTTATTATAACGTCGGGTATGAGAAGTCTCAGGTCAAAACATTGTAAGGAATGTTCAGGGAGCTTGTTCTCTAAATTATTTATCAAGTTGTCCAGCAGTAGGATGCAGAGGGATAGGCCGTAGTACTCTTCAACAGATCGCACGTCATAATTCGAACAACATATTTGTCTATTCACGGGACGGGGATTGTAAAAAATGTCATTCGACATTTTACAGTCCTAGAAGAAGGAGGACCACTATTGATCGTCCGAAACGATCGTCGATTTTATAATTTTTAAGTTGTATTGTGCTAAAAAACGTTGTTAAATGAACCTTTTACTAGCAGCGTAGGAATAACGAGCTGCTAGTGTAAGCAGATAGGTGTGGGTAGAAATGCCAGACACAGTCATTTATTTACCAGACACGATGGCATGAGTGTTGCATAAACTTTGCAACCCACGTTTCTTCCTCTCGTTTTCCGTATGAGCAAAAGCACCACGTTATTATTTGTGAGTTTCACACTCTTTTCATCACGAACTTAATCTATGGTATGACCAGAGGCGGATTTACGATTTTGCCGCTTGTAAGCAAATTTTTTTAGCCGCTTAATCTTACCAAGCGTAACTAGAGGCATAACAGATTTTGGGGTTTTGTCAAATTCTTAATGTGACGCCTCTGGCGGTTATTTTAAATTCGTCTTTTCGCAAGTATTCGCAAATTTGGCGCCTTTTGACCCTCTCGAGGCGACAAAAATGTATTGTAAATATGTATTATAATTTGCATCACCAGGGGCGTAGGCAGAAAGTTCATAAGGGGGGGTTATAGGCTTAATGGGAGGGATTATAGGCTTAATGGGAGGGGTTACAGAGCTACAACTCATATATTCCTATGTTAAATATATGAACATTGTATCGTCCCCCACGAAAAAACTCACAAAAATCTCGCCCCGGAGGCTTTCTGTGTTGACCATTATTTGGCAATTGTGTTATCCCTGTGAAGGGTAATAATATCTTACATACAAAATTTCATTGCGCGATTGGGGGGGTATAACCCCCAAAACTTCCTCCTAGATACGTCTTTGTGCATCACATGTTGCATTTTTATTTCACAAATTCATATGTATCAAAGAATTAAAGAACCAAAATCTTACGTTAGCATGAAGGTAAGATGTGGGGTAGGGAAACAGGCATTTGCTTATTTTTTTTTACAAGGGGAGGGGTATAAATGGCCAGAAATGTGCTTACATAATACTTGAAGGGTCCCTTATGCCTGGATAGCTCCCCACTTACCTCCCCTCAAACGCAAGAAAGGTGGGGTGGAACTCGCGAGTTATATTTCTAAGAGCAACAATACGTGTGCAACGCCCTATTTCTGGACACACAAGCCGCCACTGATATATAGCAACCGCAGCTGTTTTTCTATGATATAGTACTTTTCATAGAAAGCTGGAAATGTGAATTTTGTAAGTTTATCTGCTAAAACTATTTTACTCCATTTGACATGAATACATTACAATAAATTTCATCTAATGATTGGCATAGCTGGAATAATGCATGTTGAATAACGATGATTAATATAATGAAACTTGCCAAGTGCACCACCAAACTGAACCCCGTTCCTGCATTAATTTAGGAGTGGCCAACTTGTAAAAAGGACCTTTTTTTTATTATATAAATCTTCTTAGTCCCTTTGTTAAGGGTTATAATAGGCAGATGGCCATCTTACAAAGGCGGTGAAGTTAGCATGTTTCACTTTACTCTAAATCAGACATAGGGAGAAAAAAAAAAGTATCTTACCGATTTTTTTCTTCCCCTTGCACTTCCTCGTGATGTCACGCTCAGCGAGTCGATATAATCCGAGTCTGGAACGAACAAAAATAGTGAAATTAATATTTTGTTATGCATTTAACATGGTAGTTTTATATTACGAATAAAGGGAGATGCAATCAATGCTTGCGTAATGATAATTACTTACGGGTGGTAAGCGCCTGTTTTGCGATGAGCAGTGGAAATACTAGCTAACAGTGTCCCAAAATATTTTTGCCCCTTCAGAGATGTTCCTTAAAGTTATTACTTATTGCGATTTTTTTCTTTTCTATAGGGAAGAAATGCCATCTTTACCCTCTGTCCCCTATAAAGGATTTTTTTAATAGGGGACGGCAAGATTTGGTTGTTGGTTGGTTGTATTTTTATGGCGCAAGCAAGATTTGGTGAAATAACCACTCTACCCATGGCTAAGAATATGAAAACTTATAATGCAAATATATGCTGATTCATATATTTACCTTGGCCAGCTGATTTCAATGGATGGCAACATTATGAAAGAACTCAACAGACGTATTAAACTTGGCTGGAGTGCATTTGGAAGAAACAGTTTTATCCTGAAGGGGAAATTGCCTTTGTGTCTAAAAAGAAAGGTCTTCAACCAGTGTGTATTGCCAGTCCTCTCTTATGGATCAGAGACATGGAGTCTAACAGTTGGAGCAATACGAAAGTTACAGACAACGCAAAGGAGCATGGAGAGGTGCATGCTTGGAATAACTAGGAGAGATCGAAAAAGAAACACTTGGGTGAGAGAGCAAACTAGAGTAGAGGACATCATTGTTAAAGTAAAAGGGCTGAAATGGCGATGGGCTGGGCATATTGCAAGAAGAACTGATCAACGATGGACAACAGAAATTCTGAACTGGATTCCAAGAGACCACCGAAGACCTAGAAAACGTCCTCAAACTAGATGGGTGGATGAAATAAGAAAACAGGTTGGGGTGACGTGGAAACGAATGGCCCAGGATAGACTTGTGTGGAAAGCATTTGGAGAGACCTTCATCCAGCAGTGGATAGATAATGGTTGAATATGATGATGAATGCAAATATAATTACAACATTGGAATTTCCTTCTAAAACATTAAGACATTATATATAATCATGAAGCTGACCAGGGCTAACCAGTAACGTAGCAATTCAAAACTCGTGGCTGGTTCAAGTGCCTTCAAAAAGAATGTGATGCGGCCTTAGAGGAAACAAGTCTTGATATCCAAAGGGGGTTGAGTCCCCTGAGCCCCCCTCCTTCCTACGCCACTGGGGATAACCTTTTAAGCAATCTGTTACTACTCTTGCCAAAAAAAAAAGTGTCCGTTAATTAATATGTGGGGAGATAACCCCATTTAAGGCAAAGATTTTGCAGCTTGCGTCGTTTTCACCCACTTACATGCATGCACCATAAGCATATGCAGAAAGTCCACAAGGGGTAGGGGGTTATAGAGCTATAACTCTATATGTATATATACCAGATTTTATTCCAACGAGGGGCTACAATCTTCATCAACTCTCCCCCTACGTAAACCAGTGCATGCCCCCCACACACTTTTGTGAGCTCCGGCTCCTAAAAAGTATTTGTGCTTTGGAGTCTCATCTGCTCTGGATACCACATACTCCCCTTTCAACTATCCTACAAATTAATTCATATGTTAATTAAATCGTTAGATTTCATTGTGATAAACCAACAGCTTATGAGAGGGTGGTTCAAATTGCGACCCGTCAGGACGTTTTTGGAGGCCCTTGGCTAAATATTCTAAAGCCTTCAAATTTTAAGTCTGTTAACATATATTTAGTTTACATAATTATTTACAGAATTAACTGTTCCGTTGTACATGCGAATATTTATTCACAAACTATCGAAATCACCAATTATAAAAAATATAAGTATGATAATTTTGAAATACCTTTTGAGTACAGGTATCAAAAGCAATAGCTGTAATACGAAAGCATATATATCTGTTTTCGTATTAAATTTGTTTAATAATTAAATCTGCATTTGATTACAAATTTAATTAAATATAACAATTGCGTATTTTAAATATATTGCGAGCACTTTAATTTACGATATTGAAATTTAATTCGATATGCGGCTCGCGGGTTCCCTCTCTGCGGCATAATTGGCATGAAAAGTTGGACTATCCTAGCTTATGATATTGCATTCATTGCAATGGATGACATGTAATTTTAATACCTTCCTATTTTTAAATTTTTTTTAATAGTTTATGAATACAATAGACATAATGGATAACAAAATAGCATTACATTCATGAAGAAATGTACGTGTGAAATCAGATTCACCCACCACAACTTTACTAATTATACAAACCCAAGAGAAGAATGAAAACCCACATGTACTTGAAGCAACCAAAAATGCATTAAATTAAAAAAATAATAAAAGAGTAGGAATAGACAGAAGTAGAAAATATGACAAAGAAAATTTAGCTACTTAGTAAACATAATCATTACTGTTGTTAAGGTATTATTACCCTCCGCAGGGATAACACAATTGCCAAATATGGTCAACACAGAAAAGCCTCCGGGGCGAGATTTTTGTGAGTTTTTCGTGGGGGAATTTATTATACAATAATTTCTGCCACCCACGTATAGCTTATAGCTCAAACTAGAGATTTATTCGTTTTGGAGAAAAAGAGACGCTTTCCCCATCCTGGATTCGAACCAGGGTCCCTCCGTATAATTATCACTATTACGAATACTCCGTTAGGGGCCTAAGACCATGACAAGATTGGAGCTTTTTAGCCGCCACAAACAATCATTACTTTTAAGCTGATCATTATCACAACGCATTCAGATGCAAGGAAGAGCATTCCAAATTGGAGATTTGCAAAACCTTACACTGGTACAGAGATAACACTCTCTCATATTTGGTGCTGTCTGCCCAGGTTTAAAACGCGAGCAGGCGCGCGGGGTGCTTAACAGTTATACAGCAGTACTTCATTAAAAACGTCCAATTTTACAGGAAACAGCTGTGTCGCCCTACCCAAAAAGATCGTTACTTTGAAGGCAACAGGAAAGAGTTCGGTCAGTTTCAAAAGCAAGGGTGGGCGTTTTTTTTTCACAAATTGTAAGTTGTGAGGTGTGAAAAACTCCACGAGCGGGTTAATTCCAGTGCTATTGTAACACAATTGCTGTTTTTTTCTGCCTATTATGGAATGGAGTTTGTTTCGCTAGGTAGTAGAGATCCAAATTCTTTGGAAAGCTATAGATCCGTAATAAGGCGTAACATTAGCTGTACTTGCACTGGAAAGTGCAAACAAGCAATAGATGTGCAAACGGTCAGTTTCTGAAAAGTTAACTTAGCGATTCAAAATCACAAATGGCTTATTGAAAAGAGTTATTATTCAAGGAACCCACCCACCTCGCCTACTAGATGCACCTAATTCTGACATTCAGCTAACGAAAATATGAATTAGTAGTTCGCAGTATCCGGAAAGAAATCGCATTTTACTTTGCCTATATAGTGTATGGTGAATTGCTTTGACACAATAAGAATGGTGATAGTACCCATCAAGACAAGCAATATTCCCCACAGAACCTAGGGTCGCAAATCACTCACAGAGCTAGTTCTAAAACCGTCCAGCATGCACAAATAGTGACAACCAGTGCGTGAAAAGCGCTAGAACTCAGGTCAGCTGCTCAAGTGCATAGATGATTAGGACATCGCATTTTGCGCTTCTCATGCACTGGTTGTCACTATTTGTGCATGCTGGACGGTTTTAGAACTAACGCCCAAAAGTGAGCCAGAGTTAGTGAGTCACCTTCATGGAACCAAACCACACAAAAAGTGTTAAGCGTTCTGCAGTGGTACTAGAATCAGATCTAGGTTATTGTCACGCTAGAATGCGTTACTTCCATACACGTAACTCGCAAAGTTTCAATATACTCTGGAACCTCTGAATGACAGTCGCCCATGGGACTTCCGAAGGAGATCACGAGGATTAATGCGGTTAAAACAATTGCGTTCTTACTGTTAATTTCACTTATTTATTTTAATAGTGGACCTCTGCCACCTCCGAAGAATTGTTATTTTGCAGGGTCTAACGAACGACCATCATTTCTGAGGTTTCAACCTATTTGTTTTTATATGTCTGCGGTAAAGGGGGCATATACCCCCTTTCTCCCCACCTCTCCAATTTTGGATACTCATGCTTTCACTTATAAGTGAAGGGCAATACACCCAATGAGTAAACATCTGTGCTACATTGATAAATCGTCAATAATTACGACAAGATAAGGAATTTATTTGCTTTTTCTCGACCGACTGAAAATGCCACGTGGAGTGTCATGTAAACGGAAGTTCTAGGCAAGAGCAGGGATGGTGTGGGCATAAAGGCAAACGAAATTAGGGAAAAAGATTATTTGCATATCGATAATTATCAGCGATAAACTATCGTTATCGGTTACCCAACGATTTTTTTCCAAGTGCTCTGCAAACATGATAGATGTGTCAAGCACAGATATGTATCGGCACAATCGGTTAGTTCACGCCGGTTCATATGTGTTTTTAAAAAAGTGAAATTGAGAAAATTATTTTTTGGCCGCCATTTTTTTTTTATGATAAGACCCATTTTATACAATTGCTAAATACGAGTTACATCCATTTACTTGCATGACACTGTATATGATTCTTCTAAACACAATATCATTTATAAATTTTAATCTAATATTCATTTTTCAGAGGCATTTGATTTTAATTTGTTTTCTCACTTTTGTACAATCTTCATTGTTTTAATAAATTTTATGTATAAAAATATATTCCCCCCTTTTTTTTTATCTCATTATAAAACTCTTTGGAGAGATTGCGTAATTGCCAAATGGGTATCGCCCAAAGTATGTGGAGGATTGGTCATATACAGCTCTAGTTTAAGTTTAAGGAATGTGTGTTGCCAGAACTTCATTTGTAAAAATATACCCATCCCATCTAGTACAGCATGACAGTAGTTGTATAGGGGTTATAAAAATTATGGTAACTGGCTGGTTTTTGATATATTTTCTATGAAAAAGTTCATTTTACATCTCAGATTACACCCTTGGTCCCTTAGAAGGGGACGGCCGGCTTAATATGGATTTGGAATGAGACTTACTGTTAGTGAGCCCAAAGATCACGTTATAACTAAGGTATAAGATCAACCATTAGAACTCACTATTCCAAAATCAACTTAAAAGTAGAATTGAGGTTAAAAAAAGAAAAAAGGTTAAAGGGAAATTCATATATATATAGGGTAATTCCGGGAGAGATGGACCACTCATTTATTTTTTGGAACCGGCGGCTAGATGGTACTGGTGGCAGTGCCAGCCTGTAATGGAAGGTGTGAATCTTACGGTGCGTTGGTTTTTATCGTCTTTGTTCAATTAGTTGAGCGAAAAAGCTGCATAGTACAAATCAGGTGAGTCAAATGTTTGTATTATTTAGACCGTAAGGTGTATATAAGTTATCTGATAATATTTTTAACCAGCATCTCACATGAGGTGTAAGCCATGCTAATCAATAGTTGTAATGAGCCGTAGTGGTAATGGTGCCAAAGTGAGTGCAATGGCTGCCTGGTCTATCTCTCACTGGTAATCGGTAGAGATGGACCAGGTTTTATATAGTTAAAATTTTATTTTTTTCGACAAATGATTAATAATTTTATATTTATAATAATAATTTGTCCGTGTTTATGATGACCTTCTGTATATTTGATGTTGAGAAAACACACTTCGCATAAAATAGCCGATATAACCTATATTTTTTTCCAGAGAAATGCTAACAACATATAAAAGGAAAGTGGAGTCTACTAAAGAAATTAGGAATGGAGACGATTTGCGGAAGGCTGTTGACGCAATAACAAATATCATGGGGATCAATGAAGCTGTAAAGTATTTTAAAATCCCCAATGAAAATGCAAAAATCAATACAACCGGGACCCAAGGCATATCCTGACAATGAAAAGTCGGAGAATGAAATGAACAGAATAAAAGCAGAAAACAAGGACGCTGCCTCCAGGGCTGCCAGAACATAACATTCTAGATCCCCCAATTGTAGAAAAGGCTGTTGCCACAAACCTCCAAAAGAGGACCTATACTACATCTATACCGAAAAGTCTAGCACAGGCAATAAAAGGTGACAAAGCGACACAAACTAATCTACTGAACACTATTTTTTCAATTCCGATTTTGAAAAAAAAAAAAAAAGCTACTTTGCTGGATAAGGCAGCAAGTATTTCAAAAGTGTTGAATTCTGAAGAGAATATAAATAACCAAAAAGTCAAGAAGGCAAAACTGAGTGGGCCAAGTCGAAAGCCTAATTTGCCTAAAGCTGAGATACTGAAAACCGAATGAAAAAGAACATAATATCAGCTTCAGATGGATGCTCGAATAGTGGTGTTGTATACGATGATAGGCCTAGGGATGATGACACAGACGATTGGAATGAAAATGAATGTGCAGGGTGTAATGAGAACTACAATGCAACTACTAGCAGTGAAGTCTGGATACGACGTACTATATGTTGCCGTTGGTTACATGAGAACTGCACCAAATATGCCAATAAATGTGACCCGTGTAGATCCAGCGAGGGGCGGAGAGGCCGCGAGAGTTAAATAGAAAAAAATAAAGTTGATGAAGAATATCTTATGTTATTTGTTATGACTGTAATAAACAAAAGTATTACATTGGCGTCCAAAGTATCTAAGTCTTGAAAATATGCAATCCAGACGTTTTTCCACGAATCTTCAAGCTACTCGTCCTTCAAACTACGTTTTCAGTAGGTGTTGCTTCAGCAGAACGTAGTTTTTTATCCTTGAAGCGCCTTCAAACTTGGCTTCGAACGCGGATGACAGAAGAGAGACTTTTAATACACACCCATAGAGACATTCATATTGATGTAAATAAAGTGATTGACAAATTTTCAAAGAAACCAAGATGGCTTGATTTTGCACTATAAACTTCAAGTTTTTTAAAAAGTCGCTTATTATAAAAAAAGTAAAATAATTACGATGTTTTTGTAGTTTAAATTTAAACTTGTTCTATTAATTACATTGTAAATTATCGTTTTGGTTATTGTATATGTCTCCTTTACTAGCTTATCCTTCTGTCATACTTGACTATAATCTACCCTAAACCATATAGTTTAATTAAAGGAAAGCCCAACTTTAATTCATTGTCATAAATTAAATATTTTGGTGAAGATAAAGGAAGGCTTGTAATATAACGACAGTAACCTAAACTATTTAACTGTCCAAAACTAAGCATTTTCCCCCCGGGGGCTCTCGAAACCGCCCCGATAGTAATATCCTGAATCCGCCCTTGCCTGTGTGGGTGGAGAAAATCTGAAACTGACGAATTTAAATAAAGTTAAAAAAAGTTGTGATTATAATATTCAATTATCAATTTTTATTACTAATGTTTAGTCTCATTCCTGTTTCAATTTTAAGTAGGTCCATCTCTCCCGTAGCACATGGTCCATCTCACTCGGGGTGGTATGAGATAGATGGACCACTAGCATTTTTTTTTTGTAAATTAATACATTTGTTTATATGTCTGACATTTATACTGATAGACATTTTTAGAAAATAGTTTCAGGATACTATGGTGCCATTTTTTCACCAATATTGCTATAAATAACGAAATTATAGCAATTGTTAAAAAGGGGGCACATCTCTCCCGGAATTATCCAATACAGAGTGTTCATAAAAGTAGTACGCAAATTCAAATTTTATTTGAATCGGAACTACAATAGCTGGAAATGTAATTTTTTTTAATTACGTGGCTAGTAGTGAAAGTTCTTTTTCCTATATAGTTAAGAATGTTTCCATTTAGCAAATAGTGCACACAGAGCAGACACCGAAAACAGTGATGGCATCAACACAGAAGGATGCTTGTGCAATATGATTTATGGAGATGAAATCACTAGTGAGTGCAACGAAATTTCAGAAACGCGTACGAAAGAACGTCCACTTTATTTACAAAGTAAATGCAACTTTCCTCGGATATACTTGAAGAGCAGCGCATTAGCGGAGCCTACATTAGTTTAACACCTGACGTTTTGCAGCGAACGTGGATGGAGCCAGACTTTCGTTTACACACTATCGTATGGAGCAACGGAATGTACATGGAGACATTCTACAACTGCGCAGAAAAAAAAAAATGACCATTAGCCACATCATTAAAAAACGAATTAAGTTTTTAGCTATTGCAGTTTTGATTCAAATAAAATTTGAAGTTGTACATCAACAGATTGAAAGAACACATGAATATGAACTTCCATTGTGTGTTGCATTTATTGACTATGAGAAGGCCTTTGACTCTATTAAAACATCAGCAGTCATCGAGGATGTGTACATTGACATGGTGAAACGTGTGTATAAAAATGCAAGTGCAAAATTTCGGTTACATAAAGATACCGAAGCTATCAAAATTGGTAAAGGTGTGAGGCAGGGAGATACCATTTCTCCAAAACTTTTTACTTCAGCTTTACAGATGATTTTTCAGCTGATAAATTGGAATAACAAGGGAATAAAAATAAATGGTGAATATTTAAATCATCTGCGGTTTGCTGATGACATTGTTATTTTTTCAACGAACCCATCAGAACTCCAAGACATGGTACAGGAGCTCTCAACTAGAAGTAAAGAAGTTGGACTCAAGATGAACCTACAAAAAACTAAGATCATGTTCAATAATTTTGTAGAGGAAACAAAAATACAAGTTGACAACATTGAGCTAGAAATTGCTGATTCATATATTTACCTTGGCCAGCTGATTTCAATGGATGGCAACATTATGAAAGAACTCAACAGACGTATTAAACTTGGCTGGAGTGCATTCAGAAGAAACAGTTTTATCCTGAAGGGAAAAATCGCTTCCGTGTCTAAAAAGAAAGGTCTTCAACCAGTGTGTATTGCCGGTGTTCCCTTATGGATCAGAATCAGAGACATGGAGTTTAACGAATGCAGCAATATGGAAATTACAGACAATCCAAAGGGGCATCGGGAGATGTATACTTGGATTAACTAGGAGGGGTCGAAAAAGAAACATTTGGGTGAGAAAGTACACACGAGTAGAAGACATCATAGTTAATACAAAAAAACTGAAATGGCGATAGGCTAGGCATATCGCAAGAACTGATTAAAGATGGACAACTGAAATTCTCGACTTGATTCCGAAAGATCACCGAAGACCTAAGAAACTTTCTCAAACTAGATAGGTGGATGAAATGAGGAAACAGGTCGGAGTGACATGAAAGCGAATTGCTCGGGATAGATTTGTGTGTAAAGCATTTGGAGAGACCTTCATCCAGTAGTGGATAGATAATGGTTGAATGCATATAGTGAAATAGAAATAGACGTAGATCACAAAAGGTTAAATGAGAAACGTAAACATCGAAAAGAAGTAGTGTGGGCAAAAGGCAAATTTAAGAGTTGTGATAGGATTAAGGTGAAATAAAATGTGAACGGATTAAGTAAACATTAAATTTCTATTCATATAAAATACGTGCTTGATATAAAAGATTATGAAAGTTAAGTTTTATGTACACAAAATACAAATGGTAATAAAAGTATGTGGGCCTTAGAACCGTCATCAGGGGCCTTTTCCAAGAGCATGCTTGGCGCCTTTTCAGGTATCGTCTTCTGGCTTTCTCTTTTCACTCAATGAGAGGTGTTGAATTTTTAAGATTGGGCAGGCAACAAACAATAAGCAGGTGTATTCAATATGTCTGTTTCCATCCTCAACTGGTACGTCCTACCATTCCAATAACGGAATTTTTTCGCCATTCCAGTAACGGGCGGTGCCTTCGCGCCAAGGCAAAAGGGGTGGGGGGGGGCGCAAAAATAGCCTAACGACCCCAAAGTGCAGACAAGGCCAAATCCAATTGGATCATCTAAGCGCTTATTCTTAAATAATTTCAATAAATGAAATTGATGTTTTATAAGTTCTCTGAATGCAATATGTATTTGTCTACTTTCACACTTTTTCTGAAACTGATAAGAATAAATTTAAACTAATACAGAATGAATACTGTGTACGGATTCTCTGTATTATACAATACAGTATGATACTGCAAGAAATAAAATATAAACTACATCCAATTGGATGAACTTGTTTAACTGTACAGAGGCTATTCCAGGTTATTGAAACTTACGTAAGGCTTTAATTTTTACATTAAAACAATTTTTTACTCATCTGAAAAAGCACTTATGGTTGGGTTATATGTTATTTGTTGTAAGGAAATTTTAATTTCTGTCGTGGTTTTTTGTCTTGCAATATTCAATACTTTTTGTAATATGATTCAGTAGTCTTTTAAGAAGATTTCTAAAAATAAAAAAAAAAAAGAATTATTTTGAAAATAAATAATATTTATCGTGCGGGTATGGGGCGCCAAACTTCGGGCTTACACCGGATGCCACATGACGCAAATTTGTTTCTACTCCATTCACTCTCCACCTCTATGGCGATTGGTGTTCCAGGGTTATATTAACATATTTAAGGCCATTCTAATACTTTGTATAAACCAGTCTTTTCCAACCTTCCTCTGGAGAGAGTTTTGAAATTTTCAGGTCTTAGGAAAATCTGTACAAAAAAATTTTAATTCACGGTTAGCGCAATCGTGCGTTTTTTTGTTTTTTTTTTCCAATCACGGCGCCTTTCATGGAACACTGGGTAGGAAATCTTGCTTTGAATGTAGTATTAATGGCAGGCCACGAACAAGACCGATAATCTAGCACAGTGTTTCCCAACTGGTGGTCCGCGAGACTGGTTATTTAAAAAATACTTATAAAAATTATTATTAAATATTAAAATTAAATATAAAAATATAACGGATGGTATATTTTTAGTATCACCCCCCACTTTTGAAGAAAAGCTGGCTATGCATGTAGGGACTTTCTGGTGAAATGTAGAGACTTTCTATTGCTGCCACTAGGGATTTCACTTTGACAGCACTGCTTTGTTTGGCTTCACCGGTGGCAATACCGCTTTACTTCTACACATCTCCAACTCCCCTCCCAAAAAAGGCTTCATTTTTCATTAGGGTCTTGCAGTTAACTCGTTCAGGGACTGATTTAGAGGTAATTCAAGGGGAAGGGGGCGATTAATGACTTGATTTTTGAAAATGATACCTCATTGGACCTTTACCTTGTATCTTTTCAATGTTAAATTTTCATTCAAAAAGGGGGCGATAGCCCTCATCCCTGATCGTGTGAGAATTTTTTGAAGTGGTCCGCGGGTAAAATTGAAGTGGAAAAGTGGTCCGCGGCTTAAATTGAGTTGGGAACCACTGATCTAGCAGATAGATTAGATTGCGCCCCCTGGTAACTGACATACTTCCGCCTATGAATTTTTTTTCAGCAGATTTAACGCCCCTTCTCCTGCGCCTTTGGCGTTGATTTTCTTCACCACTGCCGAGCTACGACGCTGACTACGAATATGAGAAATTGTAAACTGAAAACTTAATATTAAATTCTTTTTCAATTTAAAGACAGATAGTAAATTTTTTTTCAAACACTTATTAAATTCCCTGCTACATCAAAGACTCATTAAATTCCTTGTTACATCAAAGACTAAGACATCAAGACTCGTTAAATTCCTTGCTAATTCAAAGACTCGTTAAATTCCTTGCTACATCAAAGACTCGTTAAATTCCTTGCTAATTCAAAGACTCGTTAAATTCCTTGCTAATTCAAAGACTCGTTAAATTCCTTGCTAATTCAAAGACTCGTTAAATTCCTTGCTAATTCAAAGACTCGTTAAATTCCTTGCTAATTCAAAGACTCGTTAAATTCCTTGCTACTTCAAAGACTCGTTAAATTCCTTGCTACATCAAAGACTCATTAAATTCCTTGCTAATTCAAAGACTCGTTAAATTCCTTGCTAATTCAAAGACTCGTTAAATTCCTTGCTAATTCAAAGACTCGTTAAATTCCTTGCTAATTCAAAGACTCGTTAAATTCCTTGCTAATTCAAAGACTCGTTAAATTCCTTGCTAATTCAAAGACTCGTTAAATTCCTTGCTAATTCAAAGACTCATTAAATTCCTTGCTAATTCAAAGACTGAAATTCTCTGCTAAGCAAACGATGGAAGAACGAAATGTTATGCGAAGTCTACTAAAAATACTTCGTTCACGTGACCACTGTTTTGCGATTGTTTCCTTACTCAACCTTTTTCGAGAGTATTTTTTCTATATGAAAATGTGCATGCTACATTTCTACTCAATACTTGCTAATCGAGTCAGTTAAATTCTAGTCGGCTAATAAATTTAATATTACACGTAATTAATGTATCACTTATATGTAACAAACATACACGATTATTTAATTTATTCAACTATTCAAATCCGTGGAATGTTAAGAGTTGTTAAAAAGAAAAAAATATTAATAATTCTTTTATGCACAAGGTTTTAATTCTTTGTTTAAAAAATGTTTTACGCACACAGACTTACCATAATTTTCATTATTTCAAAGAAAATATTTTAAAACTCAGATGCGTGTTAAAAAAATCTTTCTGGATGAGAACTAAAAAGAAAAGACATCGACAAGAACGGTAGAATGCAATAATCGAGATATTTTCTGAACTTGCCAAAATTGTCCACATTTAAAAATAATAAATTTCCGAGAAAAGGAAAGTCTTAGCACTAAGAGGAATATCATGGAACTGAGAAACAAATTTTAAAAAAAATTAAGTGGCAAGCGCCGATTTACGCTTTATAGAATTAAGATAATATAAATACAAAATTTATATTATAATTGCTAATAGCAGATTGGTGTTGATATCATAGTTGCTAATAGATTGGTATTATATTCCTCTTATTAACACTATGGACTGATATTATATTGATACCAAAGAGCAAGCGCTTTCAAACTGTACGTCGCGGCTTGATTGGTTGTATTTTTATGACGCAAGGAGTACGTCGCGGCTTGATTGGTTGTATTTTTATGGCGCAAGGAGTACGTCGCGAGTTCCGTTCAAAGGCATCGTGGCGTTGATTAATATTTATATAACATGTGCGAGAACATATATAACATGTGCGAAAATATGCATTACACGTGTGAAATACATGATTTATACAGTTTTATAGAGTTGAGTGTTGTCCAAAATGTATGAGAATTGAAAGCCATAGGTCAAAAAGTTTAAAAGATCCCTATTATATTATATCAATATTATATTAATAATATAATAACAGTAAAGTCATACTCTAGATCACTATAGTAATACCATAGATTGATTTATTGATACTGTATATTGATTTATCGATACCATAGACTGACATGACGGATTGATACTAGAAATTGATTTTTTATATATATATATATATATATATATATGATACTATAGACATATTAATATTATAGATGCGATTTTAGATTTAAGAAGTCTCAGAAAAACTAAGAAAATTGTAAAAAAAAGAAGGAACTGACCTTGTAGTTGCTTCGCCCTTTCGATAAGGTGTTTGGAAGTAAATTTGTAGAAAGCGTCATTTATAAGCGAGCCCCTTATTTTTAGATAATATTCCCAATCATAGTCAACCGCGATAATATGTGGACTTTGTTCAGCAAACATGATTATCAAATCTGTTACCGTGTATCAATTATGACGCTCTTAAGATTCACGTGCACACCAACCTCATTTTTCCCGCCGGAGCACGCGGTTCAGCTGGCAACTTTTTTTCACCTCTATTCAAAAATTTTTTTATCTTGTTAACAATGAAATGAAATTTTGAAAACGAATATAATCAGCAAACCATGCTCTTGATTTGAATGTTTAAAACAGAGGGTGTTCATTTAAAAACGCACCATCTTAATAACTTTGGTTCTAAGATAGGCACAATTTTGAGTAAAAACACGTCAATTTTTATTTCCAGGGGGAAGTCCAAAATTAATATCAGAGAATTTTTTGGTTCAACCTCCGAAGCCCAGGCCCGCCAACTTCGAATTTTCAAATGGTGTACCCTATCTTGGGATATATCATTTTAAACAGCGTAAAAAAAAAATATTTCTATGGAAAAAAATTAAATTGTTTCATGCATTCGGGAGAAAGGGCTGAAAATAACATCGTTATTTTGACCCTTTCAAATAAAACTTGAGAGAGAGAGAGAGAGCGCGCTTTGACCTATCTTTGGATTGAATCAGGAACGTACTTTCGGTGTTAGCAGCCCTGAAAGAAAGGTTTTAGAGGCCCCCAAAAATGTTTTAACGTAACACAACGCTAAAAAAAACAAACAAACTGACAGTGGTTGAGCATTACGAAATAAAGTTCTTCGTTGGTCCAAACGCCAAAGGTAACTAGAAGATAATGAAGTCAAATTAAGAATAAATATTTCTAAACACAGCTAGGGATGTATCAATTACTTGGCATTTCTTAAGTTCGATGTTATGGACAAATGAAAGGGTTTTATTTAGGTAAAATGCCGCATTACAAACACAAAGAAAAACCATCACAATGCAATTACAAATTTGTGCTTCTCAGAACATTGTGCGAAGTTCTTTTTTTGTCGAAAACCGGTGTCTTTGTAGTGACTTTAAGGACACAGCAATAAACATCATAACGTGTATAGTCTACTGATGCTAACGCATTTACTAATAATGTGTACAGGGTGTTCCGAAAAGAGCGGATCAAAAGTATATAGCCGTGATCCTTGTGCAGAATGGACCATAACGGCCCTGTACATGGGGGGTCGGAAATGAATATCCACGGAGTTATGCATACTTTTATTTCGCAGAGGCGGGATCTATAATGACCAATGGCGCTTACAAACCATGAAGTTGTCTCCCCCGAAAATTTCAACTCCAGCGCGGGGTTGCTACATTGCATCCTCAAACAGCTTTCCGGGCGTGTTGGCATTTTTTGTGGTTGCTGAGATTGGCGACTTGATTTTATAATTAGCGCAATTTCATAAAGATTTTAAGGCTCCTACGTAGGGCTGGAAACTTCCCTCAGTGGTGCACTACGAACATAGGAGGCCTCAAGATCCGTGGGAGCCCTCTTGGTTCTAAAGCAAGAAGTTTAGTTTGAAAAATAAATATCTCGAGACTCGCAACACCGATTAAAGAAGTTTACCTAAGGAATGTTTCAATTTTTGCTACGAAGGGCAGGGCAGGCAATAGGGGGAAGGGTGAATTGCACAGGGACCCGGTGCGGCCAAGGGCGCCCGGTACTAAAAGGAACAAACCCTCCGCCCAGCATACGTTAACAAGATCCGTACACGGACGCCTTACCAACTGCGCTACTGGATCCTTCAATGCCCTCCACCTGCCAATCATAAACTTTTATGCTCCGAAGATTCTTTTCTTTTCGTTCATGTTTTACCGTCCAAGAATTCAAAAGTCTGTCCTGCAGGTAAATAATAAATAGCTTGATAATAAAAGTTAGTATCGAAAAATTACCCTTGATCCAGTAACGTACGCAGAAAATTCCTAAAAGGGGTTGGTTCGAATGAGAAGGTTTACCTCTATATCATAGCTTTCGGTAGATCTATTCAGGGGCGGACTGGGCCGCCGGCCCGGTGCGCTCTCATGGATTATAGGACGCGCGCTATCCGATAATCCAAGCTATGCGCCCTTTGAGAGAACCCAGTCCGCCCCTGCACCTAGTGTTAATATTCTCCCAATTGCGGGAGATTATGGCCCACATGAATCCCTCTCCCGTACGCTTATGTCTTGATCGATTCTGAATAATGACGACTATAGGCGCCAGCATGGTGGCCGGGTCGCAGGACTTGTATTTCCATTTACCATGGAAAAAAATGATAAGGAGAGTTCAAGTATTATGTAAGCACCTTCGGGGGGGGGTTGCTGTTGTGTTTTCCTATTTTAGTTTATTTTCAATGTTTTAATTACCGGGGAGGGAGGGAATAAAATGGCCAAAAAGTGAATTCTTCGATTCGTCAATAGCTTGCCAAAAATTGGTGATGGCGAAATTTAGGAAACTAAATTCAAGAGGCGAGCCAAACTTTCAAATACAATTTTCATTGGCTCGAAATTGTTAACTTCCACTCTCCAGAGGTCCACGGCGAATAAGAAACAGGTTTTTTGATAATATAGTCCAGGTGCAGTCTATTGGACAAATATGTGCATTATAGGCTTAACTTTCCTTTTTTGTCCAATCATGCTTTGTTATTTGTTTATAATCATAACTCCGTGGATATTTATTTCCGACCCCCCATGTAAAGGGTCATTATGGTCCATTTTGCACAAGAATCACGGCTATATGATTACTTGGCGGTTCGTAAATTTCCTCCTCGGCAGCCGTTGCACTTCACTATTAAATACTCACATTGGATAAATTATTAAATTATAAAATTGCTATTCTTATGTAAAACATCTTTTTCGATCAATATAACCATAAATATCACATTAGATTACTAGGAGAACTGAGACCAAACTCTGCTCGAACGAATATTGGGCTTTCACGCATTGGGACGTCTGGTCCGCCAGTGTGGAACGCATTGCCTAACCATATACAAACGTGTTATTTATTATCCACCTTTAAAAAATTATTGCGCACTAATAAACTTTAAAAATAAACTAAAAAAATATATACTTTTAATCCGGCGTTTTCGGAACACCCTGTATAATTATTTTGACCACAATTTAGAAGCTTCATGAGCATTATGGGGAAATATAACGTTGTTAAGGTATTATTACCCTCTCGGCAGGGTCTCTTTCTCCAAAACGAATAAAGCTCTAGTTTGAGCTATAATCTATACGTGGGTGGCAGAAATTATTGTATAATGGGAAATATTACGTCACACACAAAAGGTCCATTGAACAAACACTCTGACGAAGTATATAAGGCCCACTAAAAATTTATTTCTTGGTGCTTGCACTACTTATTTTTAACGGCTCTAAAGTTTAGCGGTATTGGGCGGCCCCTAGTTCGCACCCTTTAAGCACAGAGCTGGATTGAATGAACCGATTTGTATGCCATCTGCGCAGAAACTCAGGTTTCTTTTGCGCATTGGTCATAAGCAGTGAGTGATACTAGTAGATGATAGCCACGAATATTGAAGTCAGCGTTCGTTATTTCTACCGGGATATCAGCGAGAACAACCAGAATCCGAGAAAGTAGAAATAATCGAAATTGGATGATAGTTGGAGATTTCTATTCTGTCTCTCTTTTTGAAGACTGGTGTTAGTATTGAAGTTTTAAGTGAGAATGGAATATTTCCAGAGAGAAAGACGAGGTTGAAAAATATGTGCAAGTGGGTATGAAAGAATGTCCGCCACCTCAAATATCACTGTTGGTCTAAATCCATCAAATCCAGATCCTTTAAAATCACCCTGTAGAGTGCAGGTGTCGTGTAATATACGACACGTGGAGTGATTTAAAAAATCCGAGTATAATTGTTAAAAGAAAAAAAGCACTTCGTTTTCAGATAATATCCATTTCCGTTTTCACACATTTTAAAAATGGATGTTATATACTTGCGGGGAAAAGCATATAAAACTGTAAATTTACAGTTAGACTGACTTCATGAACTTCGTATGATCTTTAATTCTATTTCCCTCCAGAATTTCATTCCTCTCACCCATCTCAACCTGTCCATTATCACTCACGTTTACTCATACGATTAGTGTTATGAGCAATTACCATTGCCAAAATGTTTGCTATAAAAATGCAAAAAATCGACATTCGTTTTTCCTTTGCACTACAAAATGTGGTTCCATACAGTAGAAGGATCGAGCCGCTTGTAATTTGTGTCGTTAGATTATTTTAAATTGTAGGTCAAATGTGCAAGAGCATTTAAGAAAACGCATTGTTTGATGAAAAATGACCTTCGCTGTCCTTGCGTCATAGAAGTCCAACCAACCCACCATTTTCAAGGAAAACAATTCTTTTAATGAATTAGGAACATACATTATGAAAGCTCTACTTAAATCGCATTAATAAGTGCATGATAACATAAGCATCATAATTTGATGAGCAGAGCACGCGGCACAATTTGATGACTGGTTCCGTTGGCACGCAGGACGCTTTTGCAGCATTACTTTGGCACAATACCGCAAAAATCTTCTCGAGTCCTGATATAGTGTTTGTTGTAATTGTTTTTACTTAATTTATTAATGAAAACGAATGTATACCTAAGATTACATACCCAGTGACAGATTCATCAGTAGGCTAAGTAGACTGAAGCCCACGCCCGAAAATTTTTGAAGAAAAGTTTGACGCCGATAGTTTGCTAAAGGGGAGAATTTTTTGGTGCCTATTTGAATTATTAATTTTGAATTATGTTCAGAGGCGTAACTAAGCATTGGCAAAGGGAGAGCTGCCATGGGCACCACCTGGAGTGAAGCTCTCTCAAAACGCGCGAAATCCGCGAATGTGAAATAAAGGCCAGGGGTGTCAAATTAAGAATTTGACAAAAGGTGAAAAATCTTTACTTACGTTCGTTAAGATTAGGTGGTAAAATATGTTAGTTTACAGACAGCAAAATCATAAATCCGCCTCGACATATACAATGACGGATTTACCAATAGGCTATAGCCTACCGCGGCAAATTTTCGATGAAAAGTCTGCTGATGAAAGGTTTGCAAAGGCGGGGCTGAATTTCTTAGTGGCCAGTTGAATTAATTTTGAATTGTTAAGTTCATAGCTGTAACTAGACATTGGCAAAGGGAGAGCTGCCATAAGCCCCTTGAGAAACATACAAAAGGCGCCAAATTTGCGAATACTCGCCAAAAGACGAGATTGAAATAACCGCCAGGGGCGTCAAATTAATTTGACGAAAATGCTAAAATATCTGTTACGTATGGCTCTGGTTACGTTTGTTACGACTAGGCGGCAAAATGTCAGTCTATAGGTGGAAAATACTCAGGGCCGTACAATTGGGGTGTTTTTTTTTGGGGAGGGGGTTAACCTTTCCTTTTTGAAACCCAGCGCACGAACCGTACGATGTTATTCATAATTCCATCAAAAAGTGCTTTAATAAAAAAAACTAAGTACCTTAGATTCAAATAAAGATTTGCTATTTAGTTGAACTTCTATGGCGCAAGGACGGCGAAGGTCATGCTGCGCCAAACTACTTATAAAAGGATATTCAAACTACGGATGTACCAAATGATTCATTGAATGAACCACTGAACGATTTTTCCCACCTACTATAAACCGGGAGACTTGTTCTGTCTTCCGGTCATTGGGCCATTTTGGCACAGCGCTAATCCAGATCAAGGGCGGACATAAAGGGGAGGTCACAGGGGTCATGACCCCCAAAATATATTTTTTCACTGTAAAAAATTCCAACTTTCATGATAAATGAAGGGTGTTATTCCAAGACCATGGCAAATTCTGCCCTTGAACCCCTCAAAATGAAAGTCTGCGACCGCCCCTGATTCAAACGCCTAACCTTCTTTTGAGAAAATAGAAAATACGCAGGTTATAAAATGATTAACCAGAAAATTAAACGAGAAAAAAAAATGAAATAATAATCCTACTTATAATTACACAATCTAGGAATTCGACTGAACTAATAATATGCTTAAATCCATTATACGAAGGGACTGAAACAAAAATGGTGCAACAGGCATTCTTTCTAAAAATTGAGCTACCCAGAAAGAAAATCCAGTAATAAAGATTTAATTCAATTTTGAGTATACTAACTCTGCGTTAGATTGCATATATAGGTGCCGCTAGGAGGGAGCTAGGAACGTAGCAATTAAAGTATGGGGCTCACATAGGTTTATGGTAGATCATGTCACAAGGCGTTAAATAACACAATGTGTCTTGCTGTCTAATGGGGGCTTGGGTCCCTTGAACTCCCCCATTTCCTACGCCGTTGGCTAGGGTGGCATCTTGGTGGTGTAGCTAGTGTGGACGTGACTGGAGCGGACACCCAAAATTCATGGCTAGTGCGGACAGATGCAGCTGCAACGTGGCTGATGCTGACAACCCTCTGCTGTAGTAGGGGAAGTTCTCCCACTTGTGCAATATTCCCTTAGAGAAAGGAAAACTGAAAATGAATGCTATAGCCACTTCCCACCTCTCAATACGTCAGCGGTTGAGTTGACAGCGCTTTGTTTCTTTTCGCGTAAGTCAATGTAACCGGAAGAAATGTTTTGCAAAAAATTAAATAAAACCATCGCATCACTTTAGCTTTAATCTATCCGTATACGAATGTTTGAATCAGAATTAGTTGGTTGTAAGAATGGTCCAACGTTTCAGGCATGTCTACAGCTACGCCTGAAACGTTGAACAATTATTGCTAATTTAGAGTGTAGTGCTACGTCGAATTCTTATACGTTAAGTCGTTTTTGAATCAAACCTAATCTTTTAAATCTTCCGACTTTTAATCGCTGTAGGGTGATGGAATTATATTTGTAGAGCGTTTGCCGACAGTGCATAACTTTTAGGGGGGGGGAGAGATTTGGTGATGGTAACGAACACTTGTCGCTTTTCGGCTGATAAGAAAGGATAAAATGTATCAGCATTTCAAGAATTAAACAGAACAATAATAAAATACTGAAAAGGGTTTAAAAAAGAATGAAGTTAGCTAAAACTGCAAAGATGAAAAAAATTAGATAAAATTATAATCAGCGTCCACAGATAATTTTGATACTAATGGGTGAGGTCGAATTACGCAAGGAGTATGAAATTGCAAAAACTAACTACGATTAGAGAGAATACGCACGAAGGTACTGGAAAAGTTAAAAGTAACAAATTAAACGATAAAAAGGTTAAAAATATAATCAGCATGATAAAGAAAATACGAAAAACAAGATTGCGTTTTACACAGAATAATGAAGTTAAAAAAAACTGAGAATAAGGCGATAAAAAATAAGAGAATGGAATATAAAAAAGGTAAATCGTCGAAATAGAAATTAGTTTTTCAGATTGGGGTTTACGATCGGACACTGGAAAAATGAAGTCGGCTGCTTAAACTAACTTGTACAATTTTTTTAAAATTACAAAAAAATTGCGAAAATAATGATTCTGGATGATCTGTTTTCTTCTACATCCACATCAGAGTTTAATTACAAAATTACTATGAATTTGAGGCACCCACGAAGATCGAAGACTTGTTAACAGGATGGACAAAAATCCATCTACAGCATTGTTATTCCGAAAGCAATATTTTCAGGTGACAAAGCATGTTTTGAGAAGTTATGGTTATTATAGTAATATTAGATCATCGATTTATGATTATGATTAGATCATTGATTTATGATTATATGATTAGATCGTGATTTATGATTATGATTAGATCATTGATTTATGATTATGATTAGATCATTGATTTGTGATTATGATTAAGATCATTGATTTGTGTGATTATGATTAGATCATTGATTTGTGATTATGATTAGATCGTGGGATTTGTGATTATGATTAGATCATTGATTGTGATTATGATTAGATCATTGATTTGTGATTATGATTAGATCATTGATTTTATGATTATGATTAGATCATCGATTTATGATTATGATTAGATCATAATGATTAGATTAACAAGTCATTAATTATGCCTTACAAAGGAAGGTCCCGAGAAATACCTAAGTATATATGTTTTAGATTTTTATTTCATATAATCAGTTCGATTGGTAGGTTATATTTTTATGGTGAGATTTTATTTAGGTATTTTTATGGTAAAAGGACAGGATTCTGTGCCGAAAAAGGTGAGACAATACATGAGGTTTTAAAATGGAAGTTCGATATTGTTACCTTCTAACATGTTTTATCAATTTATTTCACTACATAAAAACTTATAGAAAATTTTTTTTTTTTAGTTTATAATATTTTCGTAATTAGTAAAATTGTATCACTAGCCTAACGTATAAAAAAAGTTTGCGCAATGTTTCGAGAACTACTGTTTCCCTTCACCGCTTGATAAAAGGCAGTAGTTCGGGAAACGTTTCGAAATCTTTCTTATATATTGGACAAGTGGCAAAATTTTACTTGTTGTGGTAAGCCCTAGTCGGTCGTTGCATTTTTTTTAAATATAGTTTTTGTTTTAAAATATCCAATATTCAGTATTTTAAAGCCTTATTTCTTCGTCTAGTTTGTATTTTGTGTATTATATTAACGTTGGCCATGTTTTCACGGAGGCAAAAAAAAAAGGAAGAAAGAAAATTGAGATAAAGTGAGTCAAGTGATAGGAAAAGCAATTGATATTATATAACGTCTTTTGTCTTCAGCTTTATTCTGAATTTATTGTTGGTCAATTTTGGGAAGGTTAACTTACTTCCAAATATTTTTTGGGGATCGAAAAGCCTAGTCTTCTTAGATTTGGCGCCCTTGTCCACACATACATCCACTAAGATTTTACATATTAGTAGCGATAAATTCATACATTACTCAACGACACAAATGTGTGATCATCTTCATACGCGTACGATGCGTTTTACCATGATGATCTACCATAGAGGCTCTTTATATGAAGAAAATGCAATATATATAATTGTACATACATGTATAATTACGAAAATACAACGTAAGTGCTATAACTTTTGAGCCGTTTACAGAGAACCTCAACTTAAGATTGCTCGATTTTTAAATACCGCAATGACTATTTGTTTCTGTTGACTAAATTGAAACGTATTTGAAGTTAAGCATGCAGACTGTATTATAAATATAAAAGAATTTATATTACGCATGCAGACAAAATTACTATATGAATTTCAAATTAAAAGTTAAAATACTGCGCATTTGGTAACTACCACATTTCTCAATTAAACTTCCCAATCTTCGATGTGGTAAAATAAGTTTCAACATGAATGCGTTATCTTCAAGTTAAAGCCGTTACTTCATTCAGTTACTGATATTAGTTATTTCTATATACGATATGAAGATAATATCGATATGCGATATCATCGATCAAATGCAGAAGTAATCAGGCGCGCACACCTTCGACATTTCGTAATTTTTTTTTAAATTTATCTTGTTCGTAATTTTTTCATTTGGCAACAAGTTCTTATCTTGCTTGGTTGAAATTATTGACAGTTTACAAGTTGTTTATATCCAAAATTCGGACGTGTAAAAAAGGCAGACGTGCAAGATTGCTCTACTGATATCAAAAGCACGTGGCGACGGTGCGATTAACAAAAAGAAAGATGAAATCAGTATCGATATTCAAGGAAGAGAGAAAAGATATGATTGTAGACAAGGTTGAGCATATAATACACTGTCAGGACCAGGGAAAAATATCGTTAGCGATAGATTTCGCTGTATATACAAGTGGTCGTCAAAGAGGTCAACTGGGTGTCAAATCGGGAACAGGGGTTGATAGAAAAATATAAGACGTCGTCCGTACGGGTAATATTTAATTCCGTGAACTTGGATTACCTCGTCCTGACTGACAAGGCAATTAAGGGTTAATCGTGAACAGGGGCGGACTTTATCCTCTCAAAGGGTGCGAGTCCTATCGCCCATGAGGCCGCACTGCCGGCCCAGTCCGCCCCTGATCGTGGGAACAGTGATACGAATAGGACGCGTAATGTTTGTTAATTCTTATAGAAAATGTAATTTCTTTTATTGTAAGGATTATGATTTCCTGTAAGAGAAACAGTGCAAGAAAATTTTTAATATTCTATATAAATGAAAAACATTTTTAAAATGGAGTAAGGTTATGAAAATAGTTACTGATATAAATATAGAATAATGTGGCGATTTGAGGCCGAAATTAATTTTAAATCCAACATCGCTAATCATCTCAAGAGTTACGAAGCCCAGCCTTCACATTGACAACGTTAGTAAATTGTTTACGAATTTAATTAAAGTCTTATCATTTCGTATATACACAAGAAAGGTTGTATTATTACCTAAATTAAATTTTATGTAATACTTATCCCTTCTATTAAATATTTAATGTTAAGTACAACAAAAGTATCCTCTTGACGTTAAGCCCGAACGTCAAGGGGATACTTTGATTAGTATATATGTAGTTATACATATTTTATTTGTAAGATATAATTATTGATTACAATATAAATTCGTACGTATAACTACATATAATAAAGTTAAGTTTCTATATAAGGTGTCCTGGGGTAATAACGCCAAAGGCTAATATTGCGCTTAATTATGAGGGAATTCTACAGATGACGTTAGCAGTTCTACATAGGAGAGCCTTGAGCAGCCTGAATCAAAAAAAAAAAAATTTCTTTGTTCTGTTTGTAAACGGTATCACTGAAGAGTATCAGATTCAACGGTTCATCTTGTAGAGCTACCAATTGCGGTTTCTACATTTATAGATTTGGTTATCGTTCTATGACGGATTGCAGAACGATGGAGCGGTGATAGACTCCATAATATCACCGATAGATTATAAGTTATATCAGAAGGGTTTTAGCTCCTGCGACAACTCACGTGGATTGTTACCCTGGAACCTTATCGAAATTGACTCAGGGATACCAAGATACAGATGAACCATGTAGACAGCATGTCTCTACGTTACACAAATTATTTACAATCACATAGCAAAATAACTTAAATTGTTACGATTAAGAATTGACATTATTATTGTAAGACATTATGAATGTCCATCATGGGCAGCGTGACCATCTCGCTAAGAGTCCTACCGAAAGAATGTCTTTTATTGGTGTTCGCCTCATCGTCTCTACACTCGCAATGATCTTATTGGCTGTTCACCCTTTTCATACGCAAATGTTCATTGGTTACCCCTTTAACACTAATTGATGATTTGCTGTTCCACTCAAGGGTTCGTGGTGTCACACTCGGAGGGTCGTAATCATCATGTCCAGCGGGGGGTACCTATAAGCAGGAAATGTCTGTCAAGGAGTTTGAAGAAATACAATTAAGTTATCCTTGCACCGTACCGTGTTGTACACTAAACTCAATCGTCGCCTGCAGCTAATATCTTTTCCGTCGCCGGAAACAGAGAGAACCGCTGATGAGTCGGTCCATCTGGATTCTGGATGGGAAAAGCGTATGTGCGGGGAAACAAAATGGTGAACATTAAATCATGATTAAACCTTTTGGAAATGTGGGTTGGTGTATCAATGACCGTTGATTCGTGAGTCCCTACAATCTAAAATTTGCGAGAAGTTATGCTATGTAGAAGCTATAAATTTATTAGGAAGTTATTTGTGCATTACACACACTTGTAGTGTATTTCGTGTATTTTCAAAATGTAATGAGAGGTTTTGAATATATTCGCGAAGTAGCTGGTAGTTTAAAGCAATGGTCGCCAACTGTTGGTCCGCGAGAAAATTTTGGCGGTCCTGAATATTTGCATTTTTAATGTTTTATTATTAAGAAAACAAAAACAATATTCTAAGAAATTCTCATATTCTGAATGACAATTTTCGTCTTCATATTGCACTAAATTCACGAAATGTGGTCCGCGGGATTTAAAATGTGAATTTAGTGGTCCGTGAGGTTGGCGACCGCTGGTTTAAAGCATAGGCTACTGTGCAATAAGCGCATCCGGGGTAACAACGCCACCTAGTGGCGTCATTACCCCAGTAGTTATTTTTCCATTCATTTTAATTCATATTTATGCGTCTTTCAAAAACGTTGTTAACTTTTATAATTTTTGGTCCATTTTATTGCTCAATATATCATAATATTCCTTATGAAATGAGGAATACAATAAATGCTATAAATCAACTTATTTAGAAAGGAAAAGCATTCCATATGACTTCGCAGATAAATACATTAAAATAAATTGAAAATGTGTTGTAATTGGGTATAATTTTAAAATTTTGATTATAACGACCTTAATAGAAGTCATTGTTGTGAACGACTTTTTTTGCTCCTTTCAAAACGATTTTCTTCGCGCTTTTTCTTCATATCTCTTCAAAATTTTTGTACCATTAAGTGCACTTCTGTCCTCCGGTTTCAGCGATACAAGGCTCGTATTCATCAGTCCTCGGAATACCCTCAAGTTCGTGTTTTCTAACTTTTCGAATAACTACATTCATCTTTATATAAAAACAAGTAACCTTTCTTACTAAACGTGACATTAAACAATCGATTTATTTAAAATTGGAATTTGAATGCTAAACTTTATTAAATGGTACAAAGGTCCTCAGAGGGCTAAATGGATGGTCGCTAGATGCTAGGTAACACATGATAAGTCACGTGTTTCAGTACTGACTTAATCTTGTTTGATCTGTTTACTGACCTCACGAGTTATCCTTATACAATTAGTGCAAACAGATACTTGTTTTTGCAACGTATACGATTATATCGACTTTTTGGAAATAAAGCCTCTGAAAGGAATCTCCTCATAAATAATGGTAAGGGATAAGATGGAAAAGAAAACGAAAAAGAGGAAGACGGCGAAGGATGATGAGTTTGATGGGGAGAACGTTCAGGAGGAAGAGAAAGAAATGGCAACAGAAAACATATTTAAAGAATTACCGGAAGAGGCAATAGGAAAGGATAATGCAATAATAATTAAACCTGGAGAAATAATGAAAAAGATAAGTGACAACGAAGAAAGTCAGATGAAGAGAGATGTTCAATTACAAGAACAGATGGGAAAATGGGGGAGGGGGGGGTAAATATAAAGAATTAAGAATGGCGTTTAAAGACATATTTAGAGAATTCGGAAGACTGGTCGAAGAGAATAGGTCCTTAAAAAAGGAACTAAATGATTGGAAAAATGAAAATGAACAAATGGTGGCTGAAAATAAAAAGGATGAGGAAACAAGTTATAGGATTGAATACCTCGAAGAGGAACTAGAAAAAAACCAGACGAAGTAATAGAATTAGAACAATATAACGGAAGAAATAATATTGAAATAACAGGATTATCCTTTCCAAAGGGTGAAAACTGAGGAAATGGTAACCAAAATATGTGAAAAATTGCAAATTAAGATAAAGCCAAATTACATAGAAGCTGCACATAGACTGGGACAAGTCAGAGGCAGAAATGATAAAATCATTGTAAAGTTTAGAAGTGTAAAAGTTAAAAATGAAGTATTACAAAAGAAGGGTAAAAATATTAAGGAAAGGGATATAAAGGGTGATGGAGATATTATTTACCTCAACGAACAGTTATGTCCTTTTAGGAAAATATTGTTTAATGAATTATTAAGAGTGAAAAGAGAAAATGGACGGCGATTTCTGTGGACCGTAAATGCAAGAATTAAGATGTGAAAAGAGGAGAGAAGTGAAGTGATTGTAATTAATAATTAAAACGACTTACAAGAGATTCAATAATTTGAAACTGGGAGAAACGAGAACGTAGATAATGCTGGTGCTGAGTAAGTACGTAAATAATAAAAAAAAATTACAAGTGCAAAGAATGATATTAATAATCATTATGAAAATAATTGTATAGTTAAGGAACATATCGACTTTATGAAAAGTGGTAATATTGAATGATATTTTATTTGTAAAAAATGATACTAATTTAGAGAGCATTGATGTTGACATATTTCAAAAGGTAAAAAACAATAAGACATCTAATGAACATATTGAATTGGAATATTTAGATGATGTTATCACAGATAATAACTGGAATGCTGGAAAATGAGTATGATAATATTAGTAATAATTCGAATATGGCTTTATGTGAGGTAGTAGATGTAAGCGATAATGAGGAAAATGTAATGACAAAGTAGATTATATATACTCGATGAAAAATAGTTGGACCAAGAAAAATATTACTACAGATAGAATAATATATTTAAATGCAAGGGGTATAAATAATAAAATAGAAATATTACTAAACGACGACAAATTGCAGATGGATTTTCTGATGGTGGCGGAAACTTGGATGAAAGAACATGACTTGAATCATTTCGAGGGATTCTATGGTTACCATAGGTTCAGGAATAACAAAAGAGGAGGTGGTGTATCAGTTTATATTAGGGATAAAATGGAGGGATATTTGCTATGGGAAGAAGTAACCAATATGAATGATAACTACGAAATAATAGGAATAAAAAACAAAATGAAATAGCAAAGTTTTAGTATATAGACAACAGAAAGAGACTTTAATGGAACTATTAAATTGGCTAAATAATTCTCTAGAAGAAAGTACTATTAAAAAATATTTATAATTGGCGATTTCAATATCAACATAGAAAAAGAGAGTAATAATAGTAATCTATTAATAAATAACATGAAATCAATGGGTTTGAAAAATTTAGTAAAAGAAAACACTCGTATTGCATCACAATCTTCAACTTTAATCGACTTGTGCTTCACAAATACTAATGAGGTGGTTATTGAAGTTAATGACTATCAATTAAGTGATCACAAAATGATAATAGTTGACTTTGAGAGGGAAGAGAGAAAGGAAGTATGAAAAAAGATAAGAATTAGAAATTAATGCACAAGAAACATGAGCGAATTTAAAAACAAATTAAAATTGATTAATTGGAGAGAAGAATGTAGTAAAGATAAAAATAAATATTACATTTTTATAACATTGATACAGAAAATAATAAATGAAACATTTCCATGGATAGAAATTAAAGAAAAATGTTACAAGAAGCGTTGGACTAAAAAAAAAATTGTTAAACGAAATAAAAAGAAGCAGCAGGTTATATTCCAGATTTGTTGGAAGGAAGAAACTTGTTTATTTGAGTAAATGTAGAGAAACGAGAAGCAAAATGAATAAGTTAATACTAACAAGGAAACAAGAATACTACAAAAACTGTTTTAGGGATATAGATGCTAAGAATAAATGGAAAATATTAAATAAATTAATAGGAAAAGCAAAGACAAAAATAGAAAATTTAGAAGGACTAATGAATAAGGGTATCCTAATAACAGACGATCGTCAAATGGCAAATTTATTAAATGAATATTATGTGCATATTTTTGATACTGAAATAGATACTAAATTAGATAAAAATAAAACTAACGAACTTGATTACAGACATTATTTAAAAAGAGAAAATAACCAGACCATGTATGTCAGAGAAATAAATGAATCAGAATTACTGAAAATTTTACGAACTTTAAACATAAATAAGGGAGCAGGTGTAGATGAAATAAAACCAAAACTAGTCAAATAAAATGCAAACATTTTTCTAAAACCATTATTGATAATTTATAATGACATTATTGAACAGGAAAAGATACCAGATGGAATGAAAATTACAAAAATTGTTCCGATTTATAAAAAAGGTGACAAGAATATTAAAACAAATTACAGACCCATCTCACTTTTATCAGTATTCGCTAAAATATTTGAGCGTTTATTATATAACAGATTAATTGATTTCACAAATAGATTTAGAATTTTGGATAGAAGCCAACACGGTTTCTTGAAAGGCAGATCCACATAAACTGCCTTGATAAATATAATAACAAAAATACAAAAATCTCTGGAAAATGGCTTTATTAGTATGGGGATTTTTTTCGATTTAAGCAAGGGGTTTGACGTAATTAATATGAACATATTATTAGACACATTATCACATTATGGTATGAGAGGCAAAATTAACAATATTCTAAATGCCTATCTTCAAGAAAGGCAGCAAATAGTACATATTAATTATATAATATATGTTTCACTTAAAAATAAATATGTTGTTCCCCAGGGGTTCATTCTTGGTCCCCTCCTGTTTTTATTGTATATAAATGATATAGCGCAAATATTTAACAATGGTCATTTAACGTTATAAGCAGATGATACAAGTGTGTTTATTCAGCGTAAAGACAAATATGAGTTAACTAGAACTGGTCATGAAGTAATTAAAAAATTTGAACTTTGGTTTAAAATAAATAAAATGAAAATAAATGAATCTAAAACAAAAATATTAATTTTTAGTACAAAAAATAAGAAAATTGATAGAATAGAAGATTCAGAAAAAATTTATTTAAATGAGAAAGAATTTGAAATTGTTAAGGAAATTGATTTTTTGGGGGTGGTATTGACAAAGGACTTGAATTGGAATAGGCAGATAGAAAGAGTAAAAAAGAAGGTGAGTTCGGGAATAGGGATTTTGAGAAAATTGTCCCGAACAATCCCCGAAGATATATTACTGAGTTTATATAATCCATTTATACACAGCCACTTGACCTACTTTAATGGCATTTGGGGAAATCTAAATAAGAAAAATACCGAAGTAATTAAATCTCTACAGATAAAATTTATAAAAATAATTGAAAAAATAAAAGTTTAAATCCAATTGCACTATTTAGTAAATATGGTATTCTACCAATAAGTAAGATATATGATTATAGTATACTAAAAATAATTTTCAAAAGAATAAAAGAAAATAAACATATAGAGAATATTGAATTAATAAACTATGAAAACAATCGAGCTTCAAAAGAAGAAAAGATCGATATAGACTACCAAAAATCAGAACGGAATTTTATAAAAAAGGGAATTGAATATTCGGGTATAAGGGGTTGTAATAAAATACCAAACACTCTTAACGACATAAATAATATTAATCTATTTAGAAAAAAAAATATTAGATTATTTGCTAAGAGGTGATTTTGCGCCATTAAATTGTTAGGGTCCTCAGCCTGTTAAATCGTATGATTTTTACTGGTGACTCGTCACGATGGATTGTGGTTATTTGTGGTTTATTGAATTGCAGTGTGTGTGTTATTGTTTATATATGTATTTTCTAAGTGAAATGGAAAGTTGCTACAACCATTGTGACAAATAAATAAAAATTGTTTGTTTGTTTGTTATTGTTAAACTGGATTTTTGAATTAGAAATATTATTTGGTGTCATAAATTTAGTGAACTGTATTTGTAGCATAGTGGGATATTAGGAAATACGTTTTTTCAGCCAGGTATAGATATCTATAGTTAGATGCAATCTAGAAATCTATTATTAAATTTATCATTAGAAACATATTATTAAATGTATCACTATAAATATATTATTAAATATATCACTAGAAATATATTGTTAAATCTATCACTATAAATCTATTATGAGATATATCACTAGAAATGCAGTGTTAAATATATCGCTAGCGACGTATTTTTAAATGTATCTTTATGCTAAAAACAGATTATGTATAAAAGTAAGGGGCGTACAGGACTTTTTTTAATAAAGGGAGATTCAAAAGACAAACTGAATAAAGGGAAAGTCAGAAATGAGGTGAAGATGCCACTAAATATATTTGGCAACCTTTAGGAAACATTGCTTCATTCAACAGTGAATGTGTTTTCATTACTTTAAATGAATGATAATTTCCACTATCGTTCATCGAACGAGTGAATAACGCAAAGAACCGACTTCTCTGCGGATAAATGAATCCTAAAAACGGAATTGCATTTAAAAATAGGAATCAGAAAAAAACCTTAAAGACAAATTTTCTTTGGAGAAAGATCGCTTAACCCGGCCGGTGATCCTACGTGTATACTATTACATTACTAATACAATACTAGTACATTACTATGCATTATTAGTACATTACTAAATTTACTGAGATTCTATCAACTTCTCGCCCATGATCATAGCCATCGAGAAACTGAAGCCTAGTAAGTGTTCATGGTTATTGTAGCTAAGCAAATATATTAAATTTAATACAGAAATTAAATTCAAAGCATAAATTAGATTTAATACAGAAATTAAATTCAAAGCATAAATTAGATTTAATACAGAAATTAAATTCAAAGCATAAATTAGATTTAATACAGAAATTAAATTCAAAGCATAAATTAGATTTAATACAGAAATTAAATTCAAAGCATAAATTAGATTTAATACAGAAATGAAATCCAAAGCATAAATTAGATTTAATACAGAAATGAAATTCAAAGCATAAATTAGATTTAATACAGAAATTAAATTCAAAGCATAAATTAGATTTAATACAGAAATTAAATTCAAAGCGTAAATTAGATTTAATACAGAAATTAAATTCAAAACATAAATTAGATTTAATACATAAATTAGATTCAACGCGTAAGCTCAATTAAATGACTGAATTAGAATCAGCATGTAAATTAGATTTAATTCAAAAGTTAAATTCAATACGAAATTGGGTTAAATGCGTAAGGTATGGCTTTGATCCAACAGTTACATAG
>QLNU02015359.1:80518820-80535753 GCA_006491805.2 Dysdera silvatica | reverse complement strand
AAATTTAGAGCTAAAGATTAAGTTTGATGCATTGTATGCATCTTTCAAATATATCGAATACGTGTTTCAGGATTTTTTGGATAAAACATTATTGAATCTAATTTTTCAATTCTGAACATCGCCTCTATTATTGATATCCATTAAAAGACTTATTAGCAATTCGGCGAAATCATTGGCGATATTTCCAGAAAGATGTTGAAACCGGCTTGCTCTTATCGTTATATCACTATCAGAGTAGAGTGAGTTATATTTTGCGGCAAACGCAGTAACTAATAATTGCATTTTTTCTGCATATTCTTGCAGTAAAATTTAACATGTATTATTTGATCAGAATAAAAAATTATCCGATTTTTTTTTATATTTTTGAGAAATCTGTTTTTGTTTTTGTAAGTAACAAATATTCACTTTCGCTAACGTTCTTTGCAACTAAAGTCATAATAATTGTCAAGACGTTATAATTTCCTACACAAGTTTTCTGTAACTTAATATCAATCTGAATAAAACGTATAAACGTAGTTCATATCGTTCAAACACACATATACATTACTCATATACAACATGCTCATCCTATAATATAACAACATAAAAAAAATGAAAATTATTTTTGGAGAACAATGCAATCCTTTTACTATTCCAAAAAAACCCCGAGCGATACATGATGAAGAAAGTAGTACACTCTAACGCAGTGACGCACCCACGGGGGGGGGAGGAGCGATGGTGCCCAGAATCTAAGGGCCAGGGCTTGGGTTGACCAAACAGAAAAATTATTTTGATATTGCTCTTGAAAAAAAAATGCACAAAGTACTTACGAATTAATATGACAGTTGAAAAAATTTCTCGGTGTTAACTCCCTCCCCACCCACACGCATATACACATCTTTGAAAAATTCTGTTTGCCAATGCCCCCCCCCCCTTCGGAGAATTCTGAGTGGTCCGCTGTTCTGATGCAAGGTAGTTTTTGGGGTATTACGAATGCAAGTTATTGAACGAAGATTTTACTCTTCGTAAGAAAAGATATTAAATGATTACAAACAATAAATTCACGATATTTCCCATGAGCAGTAAGATCTTCCATTATTAATTTGTATCCTTAATGCATAAATTTATATTTCAACCTCCTTTTATATGTTTCATGCATATTCAATAATACAAACGCAAACAGCCAGCTTTCTAGAAAGATCGCCATTGATTTCACCAAACTGCCAAGAAGTCTTTCGATAAATAGCAGTAATAGAGGCGATATCCAAAATTACAAAATAACATTTAATAATGTTTTATCCGAAAAATCCTGGAAAAAGTATTCGATATATTTGAAAGATGCATATAATGCATTAAAACTTAATTTTTAGCTCTAAATTTTGGAATCTCGAGATAAGAAAAGCAGTTTGAAATCTTCGAAAATGCCCCTAATTTGGCCTCTCTGGCATCGAGAAGAGTAAGAAGAATGACAGCAATGAAAAAGATCACTCAGTGATCTTTTTCATTGCTATTTTACCAGTGTTTAACCTTTTTATGTAATTTCCTCCCTGGTACCCTGTATTTTATTTCTATATATTAAGGCCCACGCTGAAAAACGCTCGAATACGTATCTAACAATTTTTTGACAGCTTTCAAATGAGACCACTCTCATTAAAATTGGCGTCGTCCAGCTCGGGCCCTTCCCTTGTGAGTATTCCCATCGAAGATTATCGCAGCATTCGATGTGTATTTCGACTTAGGCCACATAGCTGTCACAAATGGATCCAAATGAATGATTACCTTGCGCCACAACTCTGTGCAGTAAATACCCACCATCTACCACGTATATAGAGCTCCCAAAAGTAATGTCCGGTGGGAGTGGTGTGAATGCCTTATACAAAGAGGATTTGGTAGTTTTTTGCAGTCCGGGTTCATCAAAAAGAGACATTGGGTAGGAAGAGAGCTCGTAGGACAAATAAACCTCAAGTTCTTAGATTGTTTTGTTATATTGAATCTTTGGAAGAGTGTTGTCTGGATGATGATGGTGATTTTTCTTCACTTACCTTGACTTTATTTTCTCATTCCCAACAACCCAATTTGCGATTGAAATGAGGTAATTTATTTCTCGGAAAGGGATGCGTTGGTGAACCCATTCCAATAATTTATTCACATTAGCATTGTCCCGGGCCACTACAGTTTCTCATATCCACATACTGTTCAGAAGTTGTAAAATCTGTCCTACTGAACTCTTCAATTTCTTCGGATATCCGTTGAAGTGACGTCATACCCATGGTCCATCTTGCCAAAATTTCTTCACTAACCCCACGCCCATGAATGAGTTCAGCTGCTGTTTTCATTACAGATTGCTCTATCGTCACGTCACTCCATGCTCCTGGCCAGAATTTGCCCGTATGACGAATGGTGAAGCCCCCATCAGTTGTGAAGTTTCCAAATTCATCAGCAGTCATACTTTCATCCAAATCATGCCTATCTCTTGACTCAATTATAGTTCTCTCACTCTCATAGCAGTTAACTTTTTTAAATAAAAACTGTAAAAATAGGTAATGCAAATATTAACGTAGTCTAAATGCAACTATTGTGCATTCGCGCTCAGTTGACGCGTGATACCGTTAGCAGACGGGTTAGTCCATTGCAGTTTAGGGAAGGCCGTCTTGGAGGAACTGGTTTTTCCCGCGCGAAAAACCAGTTTCGGCAAGACGCCCTTCCCTAAACTGCAATGGACTAACCCGTCTGCTAACGGTATCAGGCGTCAGGTCTGCGCGAAAGCCCAATATATATAACACTCAAGAGCTTCAAGTTTGTGATTGAAATGGATGCATAGTGATCGGATCGCGTTTTCGCCATCCGATGCTGGAATTTCAATCTATCGCTAAAATTAATTTTACTCGCGTGCCAAGTCTATACATCTTAGAAAAAATGTTACACGACAAAATGAAGGGAAGTCTTTAGTTTAATGTGATGTAATATTTTTTTCAAAAAATTTTAACCCTCTATCAAATACAAGGGAGAAACTGAGAAACTCTTTTTTCATGGTTTTTCGCTTATAATTTTTTAAGTAGTAAAATTACGAGGTGGCAAACGTGAAATTCGTGTTCAGCACCCAAAAAAACAAAGGAAGATAGAGAAAAACTTCTCCAAAACTTTCCAAGCAGAAGCCTTTTTTGAAATTAATTGACTTGATTAACAATGTGCTTCCTGGTTAAACTTTGGCTCCCATGGAGATTTTTTTTTTGGGGGGGGGGATACTCTGAAGACAGAATCTGTTAAAATATTCCTGGCCTTGAAAACTCATTTTGAACTAAAGCCATAAAATCTGCATAAAACAAATGCCAATCATAGATTTTTTCAGCAAGAAGTAATGTCAGTAGCTGTAAGACGTACACATATTTTAATAAATAATAATTAAATTGTACTTCTCTGTAATTTTGAATGGTTACCTGGAATTATGGTTTTGCTGCACATAGGCCTATATCCCTTTTCTCTATTCCCCTGAAAAACGATGGATAGAGGTTTCACTGTATTCCTAATAAAGTTTGGAAGCAGACGAAAATCGCGCTTAGGGAGGTCCAACACCACTATATGGTTAGAAATAAAAACCACGACTAGCACGGTTAAATTTTTAATGTAAACGGTTGACGATCGTTTCCGACGGCAAAGGCCGTCCTTTCTCAAAACCTGCCCGAAGTCTGAATGGAATACAATATATTTTTTACTGTGTGGTGTCTGATTAAATTCAGTTTTAAACTTCTCGGATTTTTCTAGGTTTTCCCTCAGATCAGATTTTTATTAATTCCAATAAACGCATTAAAATTTGAACAAAAATTTTTAATAGAAAAAGGAATGAATTTCTTTGCGTTTACGACTTTTCCTAACTTTAACATAATTTCTCAATGTTGATTTTTTCTTAATATTAATAATTTTTTAAGCGTTTATGGTATTGTTTTGTTTTTGGTATTATTTGGCCTCTGACTTCGTCATAACGGGTTCAACTATATAATCGCAAAGCCTCACCTATTTCATTCAAAAAGTATTGACTTCACGCGAGGGAAAGGATGGTAGTATGATCAGATTCCCTCCCCTTTAGAGATGAGAAAAATTAAACACCTTGCTCCCCCCCCCACCCTCCTGAAGTTTTAGTCATGTTGGGCAGATATTTTTCTTAATAAGTATGAATTTATCTTTGTAGGCTTACAACTTATTTATTTGAACAAAGGGTAACTTTTGGAGGTGATTTAATCAAAAGTATGAGTGAAATGAAAAGTTTGCAGTATGCAATACAGTACCAAAACGTAAAAAGTAATATTCAGAAAAATATTTTAATAAGTAAGTTATTATGATACCTATAACGCAAAATTCTAAATTGCTCTCTGACTTAAGTCTTCGTACTTGAAATTTTTCTAACTTTTCCAGTCAGAAAATCTTCTCCGACTATGTTTTTCATATGGCCAGACACACTGCGACAGGCAAAATAAGCACACATTCAAGCACACATGTGAGATGTTAATTTTTTTTCTCATACTTTTTCGAAATCAATATTGATTAAATAAATTGCCCCCACACAACTTATGAATTTATGTATAATAGTCCCTATGTACGAGTTAGAAGGGAAGAATTTATCAACAGTAAATAAAATTAACTATATATTTTTTTTTTATATAGGAAAAGGAAATTGAACGAAATGACGAATGTATCTCAGTTGAACTGATCATATTGTCCTCTTCCGTAATTTGCTTGACTGAAAAATTCAAACTGCAGAAATATGAGAAGATCTAATGACGTTCTTGTACAGCGTTACTCTGTCCAAAATTAAAATCATTACTGACCAACAACTAGTAATTACCTACTAAAAATTAAAATCAAATAAAATTGAAACAACGAATGGCACAATTAAAATTTAATAAAATTATGAACTTTCTTCGGCTTTCGTTTTGGGCTTAAGTTTGCTACTTTCTTCAGCAAGAACAAACACATCACACTCTTGCCGAAGAAGATGGTAAACTTAAACCATCGCAAAACATTTAAAAGTTTATTAAATTTCAAGTGTGCCATTCTTTGTTTCAATTTTATTTGGTTTTGATTTCTTGCATAGTGTGTCGGTTAACATTACTTATCAGGTATTATTACCCTTATTAAGGATAACACAATTAATTGCCACATAATAGTCAACACAAAAAGCCACTGGGATGAGCTTGTGAGTTTTCGTAGGGAATATTTTATGCAATAATTTTCAATACCCACGTGTAAGTAAGTTCAAACTAGAGTTTTTTCGTTTAGAAGGAAAAAAAGGCAGACCCTGGTTCGAATCTAGGATGGGGACGGCTTCTTTAAATTATTGTATAATCATTACTTATCATTAATTAACAGTTTAAGCAGACGATGCTAACAATCAAATCTTAGTAAGTACGGAATGATTCATAAGTAATAATTTATAGTTTCACTAGTTTAATTGTCTAAGGATTTGTAATTATGTTCTTTATATACTTTCCTATGGCATTACATGCTTATATCTCTACAGATTCACATACTTATCAACAGGTTCACGTACTTATCCATCGATTCAAATACTAATCCATGGATTCACATTTATCCATGGATCCGTATACTCATCTACTAAATTATAAACGTAAAGAAATAAATCTTGAATATATATATTTCAAGAAATTTTCTAAGAAATCGGATGTGTAAACATAAAAATTAGTCTTTTCATAAAAGTATTCTCCTCGGTTGTTAAGGACTTTTTTCAAGACTTTTTTAATTTTCAAGAAGTTGGGCGATATGGTAGCGAGTTCGTTTACAGCATGGAACAAATCTTGGTTTGAATGCTTTTAGTACGGAGAGAGTGCGGTTTTTCCACTCATTCCAGCACTTGATTCCCTAGGCGTCAAAGATTCGGATTCTTCGGGAAAGTGTATAGGTCCAGGCGCATCAAGACCTGAATTGTGACTTTGGACCTTTTGTTTGTGTGCATTTAAGGGTGTTTTGGAAAAGTTGGACGAAAAATCGGTCTGTATTTTCAAGTGAGGTAAGACGAAGTCCAAGAAACTTTGGGTCATAAAACGAAGACAATTGGAAACAAATCAAAGCAGTTGGATACGATGTATTTTGGAACATGAACCCCATTTAAAAAGCAGTTAACGATTGGTCCGTTTCCAATTGAAACGACTTTATTTTTAGGTTCTTTGATTTCACCCATTACACTGTAAATATTTCTGTAACAACAGCTAATTGCTGACAAATGCCGCTTTAAAAATAACAGGAGTTGCGAAACGGGAGAGACTCATCCTGAGACAGGAGGATAGGGGGCAAAATTAAATTTGAATTATATATCGCCGGGATCTACAATTGTACGAGGGAACCAAACCCCGGACTATAGTAAGTAGAGAAAGGTCACTGGTTTCACGTTACTTTTGAGAGTCAAATCAGGGTTAAGGGCTCGTTGGACGAATGTGTTAGCATTACGCCACTGGGTGGCAGCGGACCCAACCTTTTCCGAGGAATCCCAACCTCTTAAAGCCTAGAGAGCCAACAGTGAACAATGGCGGACGCAGACATTCATTTTGTGGGGGGGTGGGGGTCACGGACAGAATTTGCCATGGTCTTGGAATAACACCCTTCATTTATCATGCAAGTTGGAATTTTTTACAGTGAAAAAATATATTTTGGGGGTCATGACCCCTGTGACCTCCCCCTGTGTCCACCCTTGACAGAGGTTGTATTTTTATGGCGCAAAGACAGTCGGTAAGCACTCTCTTTTGGCACCGTCAGGAGTTTTGAGTCTTGGTTTAGGTTTTACGGAGCAAGGACAGTCGAGACCACGCTGTACCAAAATTTACAGATCTTCGCGAAATCGAAGCCTGTCTCCGAGAGAAGTAAACTCCCGAAATACTGTGATAAAAAAATATGCAAGCGATTAGTGCAGCAGAATTCAAGCACGAAGCTTCAGCATGGTTGACAAATGCATTACTTCTACGCATTGACCGACGCAAGGAGGTTTATGGAGGTTGTAATTCTACCATTGAGATGAAATTTTGCATGTATACGTATGAATATATGCAGTTGTAGCTCTGAAAGCCCTCCTTTTAACCTTCCTGCGTACGTCTGTGCATCTACGCCAGTGATGGCTGACTAAATTATTCTGGCGACGTAGCATTACGCAGAACAAATAACGAATAGAAAAACGCTTTTAAGCGTAGTAGAAATTTTATTAATCAAATTTCAACGCGTTTCGGACGGACATTAATCGACCCTCGTCAAGAATACACGTCTGTCTGGCACTGGAACAACAAAGTGTTGCCGATTCACCGATGGGATATAAACTGGAACGGGATTTAAGTGGCAACACAACCCATTAGTGAATCGGCAATACTTCGTTGTTATTGCCAGACGGACGTGTATTCCTGAAGAATGGCCAAACTCCGTCCGAAATGCATTGGATTTTGTCTAACAAAATTTCAACTACGCTTCAAAACGTTTTTTTTTATTTGTTAGTTATGGCTGATTAAATTTGTCAGAGGGACACCAAATTGTAAGGGTTACTCTCAAAGGGATTATTACTTATTTTGAAATTCTGTTAGAATTAAATGCTGATAATACGAATGCTGACTATACATTTTAACCTTGTTCAATGATTACATCTTTAATCTATAATAATGCAATTTATTTTTTAAAGGTGATTTGACAGGACATTTAATAAATTTAATTGAATAAAATAAAAAGTAATGCGCTGGCCGTTATAAATTGGCGGGCTGCATGCGACCATCACTTCTCTACGTTACCACAGAGCTTGCGTTCTTGGAAAAGTTACGAGGTGTTGGATTTGCATGAAGCAAAGCTGTATTTTTCAGAGACTCGACTTCCTATGACTGATAAAACAAAATACATTTCGACATAGATTAAAGGTCATTCCACGTCAAACCACCGAACATTATTGACCTAGCCCTTTTAGATTTCCCTGAAACTTCGTAGAATTTATGACCCAGTGGATACTATTACAAAATTGACTTTTTTCCTTTTTAACCTAAAAAGGTAAGAGATCTTCTTTGAAAGATTTTTTTAAATATCTTTCTAAATATGCAATAAGAGTAACTATTGTAACAGAATTGTTTTAAATAAAATGAAAAGAAAGGTTTGACCTTGAATTTTTCAAACTGGGGTAATTTTTTTTTTTTTGCAAAAAATTATACATGATATTATACACCTTTTCTCAAAATTTAATGATGGGGCAGCTATGGATTCAAGAGATATTAAAAAAATTCGACTCGAAGGTAAGACTTTATTCTTATGCATTGTGACCTCTTAGAATTCAATTAACTAATAAATCGAACTGGAATGACCATATAGATAAAACAGCAAACAAAATAAGTAAAAGCTTAGGAATTCTAAGAAGAATTAATACAACAATAAGGGAAAAAACAGCGTAGAACTGTATTTATTATTCATTGATCTACAGTCATCTCACATATTGTAATTGCGTATGGTGGGAACTTAGGCTCGGTAAATAAAAATATCAATTAATCAACGTTTATTGGCGTAGTGATATACGCCATATATAATTTCTTGAAAAAAATAAAATGACCCCATTTTGAAAAATTCAAGGTCAAACTTTTCTTTTCAATTTATTTAAAATAATTCTGCTTATAATACTTACTTTTGTTATATATTTAGAAAAATCTTTAAAAATTCATTCAAATGTGACCTCCTTTATCTTTGTAGATTAAAAACGAAAAAAATTGTCAATTTTGTAAAGCATGATAATCCAAAACAGGTCCATTTCAGTGACTTTTACCCTTAACCATATTTGATCTATTTGACGGATAAAGTTAAAATTTGGGATATTTCAATCATCCATTGGGTCATCAATTCGGCAAACTTTCAGGGAAATCTAAAGAGGTCGGGTTGTGAATCATCAAAATTTTGGGTGGTTTGACGTGGAATGACCCCAAACCGAGGCAGCTTCCTTTATTGTATGCGCCATACTGTTTGATATATCGTGCAGAATACAATAAAATGTTGCATCTGCAACTCATTTTTTCAGTGGCAAGGCCATTTTTAATACGTGTTCATGGCAAATTTACAACACCATATAATTCGAATTACGAAAGAAACTTGTTGCAAAACATCGCACAATTGAATGTGATGTAATCACGATAGGTTCATAACCACGGTTATGAACATGGAAAATGGATATTATAGAGCAGATAAGTATCTATAATTTTCAGAAAACCGCATCCATTTTGTAGAAAATGGATATTGGAAACGTTTTCACTGAGCCGGAACCCATAAAAATATTCACGATTCACTGTAACAGTAGTTTTCTGTCACGTTTTTTATGTCAAATTCTTTGCTATACTTTTCGCTGCTTTTGGACGCCAAATTTCCCCCCAAACTACGCCAATGATCACGTTTTATATAACGTTCTCAACGTAAATTTATTTTTGAAAAATTAACTGTATATTCTCCAGAAACAGTTCATTCATAAAAGTTGTTAAATAGCGGCATATGTTAACTATAAGTTACTGCGTTGCTTCGGAACGTTCTTTTACCTCTTCTGTAATATTTACATTTTTCGTGTTGTGTCACTTTTGCGACGGGTGTGTAATCTAACAAGATCTGTAAATATTGAACAAGATGTCTCATACGGTAACTCGATAAAGTAGATTATCGTTTTGCCGAATTTTTTAAATTTCGTATTAATGATTCACTTTGTCACTTCCACGATATTGATTCAAACTGCAGAGTTGTGTTGACTCAGAATGTTTGTTTTATGCAAAGGATAGATACAGCACCAGAACATGATTTAAAAGGAGTGCTTTCACCAATTGTATTCTGTGTTTACTTATTGTTCGTTAGTTTTAAGAGGGCCTGAAAAAACCTGGGCCAGTTGGTGTTAGAAATCCTGGACGAATTTCATTCAAGTGTGTATGTACTGAATGAAAGGGTTTGAACTGAAATTGTAAATCGTCGTTAGGATTATATCTGAAGACCACTAATCCCGCCTAGGAATAAAAGCTTTGCGATTGCTAATATTCGAAGACAATTTTGCTTTTGTGCGAGCTTTACGGAGCAAGGATTATGTGGCGCCGGGACTTCCCGAGGAATTCGAACCTCTTGAGGCCCAATGAACCAACTTCCAGACTACGGTAAACAGTTCCAAAACGTTTGGTAAATTTTCGCAGTTTTTAAGCATTTTTTTAACGCAGCATTTTAAACACATATGTCAGTCTTATTTTTTTAAGACGCAAGGTTAATTTAAACACCCGGGATAACGGCATCGCAAGAAGGCTGAATTTGAATGAACTACTCGTCAGTTGATGTTCGTAAGTTTTACGGCGTAAGACAGCAAGAGTCATGCGCCGGGACTTCGAATTCCTCGGAAAACTGCTCTCAAAGCTTTGGTAGTCAAACCCCGATCAAGCACGTAGCCAAAAGAGGGGTCCTGGGGGTCAGACCCCCCCCCTTCAGGAAAAAAAAGGGGGGGGGAGCATGAGAAATAATGAAGTGAATCCATTTTTGAAAATTTTATTTTCTTTAGCCGCCTTCCGTTTTATTTCAACACCCCTCCTTTTTTTGGGATATAATTGAGAACGTTAAATGTTATTAAACCGGAAATTATCGGTAATATGTTTCTTCGTAGTTATTTACATATTTGCTGCCCGAATTATCATCGGGCCCAAATCTGGTCCGGTCGCTATTGAAGCAAACGTTCCATGAGAAGCTCACAAATCAATCACGGTTGCCGAAACAGCAGAGCTCCGATTGTTACGACGATCGTGGTTGGTCTGTAAGCTCGCTTCAATAGTGACTGGACAAGAACTAGGGCTATTGCCTCATTGTCTCCTACTAAAGAAAACTTGTGGGTGTCGTTATTATGTATTGACTTTTTTTGCAAAAACACATTACCCCACGGTTCCAAAAATGAATCTTGCTTCGATCCACAATTTCAAAATGAAATTATAGGCATTTGTGGACAGCTAATTCAGGAAGAAATAGTTAAAAATGTCAATAATGCAGAGTGTTTCTCTATTATTGGAGAAGAAACTCTTGACGTTTCTGGTCAGAAACAGTTCTCAATATGTATCAGAATATAACAAATAAAAAATATGAGTGAAGAATTTGTAACCTTTTTTCCATTAACTGATTTATCTGCAGAGAATGTGGCTGGAAAATTTTTGGGTACTTGCATTGTTATTTAGTCATTGATTTAGACAATTTAACTGGTCAGGGATATAATGAAACTTTTACAATGAGCGGATGCAGAAATGGTGTTCAAATAAAAATTCTAAAATGTTATCCAAAAGCGATATATGTACGTTCTCTGCGAAAGTAATCACCTAAATTTAGTTCTCACCGAGTCTCTTAATGTGCCTTTAATCTCAAACAGCTTTGGAGTTTTAAATGAGGCAATTCAATTATTTAGACGCAAGCAGGGAACCTTTTAGAAGAAAACGTTTCTAAGATATTACCAGAATAAAAACAAAATCGAGATTGGTGGTGTTTTGAAAAACAAGGTTTGTTGAGCGTCGGGTCACTGTAAATACTTACGTTGAGCTTCTTGCTGCAATAGTTCAAAGTTTTTAAGAACTTGCAGAAAATAACTGGTCATTTTCAAGCACTGTGTCACAACTTCCATTCGCCATGGAGAAAGGAAGCTTTATTGTATCTATGCTTGTTTGTAACTACATTTTTAGCCTCACATTATCACTTTCAGTATACTTCCAAAATCCTCAGCACGAACTAGCTTCTGCGGCAAGTTCAGTGAAGATATTCTGCAAATATTAAAGAATCTTCACACTGGCGATAAAGATAAGTTTTATAGTGTCTTTCAGAAAGCTGTAGCTGTTGGTAAAACTGTTTTCAAAACTCATATTGATGTCCCGAGACAAACGAAAAAGCAAAACATGACAAGTGCCCACATAAATCTCCCAAGAAGTATTATAGGTGGTCAGTTTACCATCTGTCGATGGACTTATTGTGAGTCTTGAACAAAGATTCAATCAAAATAGAGATTTATCTGCCATCGAGATGTTGTTTCCGAAAAACTATACACCGAATAATGTAGAAATAATCAAAAAGACTGAAAGTTTACTGTGAACATAGGATGTCTGAAACAACACCCCAAGCAGGGTGCATCTTGTGGTGAGAAAAATGGAAATCTAATCTACGAAGAAATCTGCCTTACCATCTCGAATTATGCTTATAATAGAAGCTTGTGATAAGAAATGCGATCCAAATTTGCGGCATCTACTCTGTGTCTCAGAATTCTTACCAGTCTTTACATGCAAATCTGAGAGATCATTTTCAGTCCTCAAGAGAATAAAATCTTATTTAAGGAAGAGAAGACCTGATCGTTATCCTAACAAATATTTATGTCATTTTCTACCTCCGTTTGCAAGAACAAATTATATTTTTTATTATATTAACTCAATGGGACCTAGAATATAGAATGAACTACCAAATGAATTAAAAATGTTTAAATTGTTTAAAGAAGTTAGAAAAACTAAAGATTTATGTATTAAATGAAAGTATATGGCAGGTAATTTTAGAGTTGTACCATGGTGTTTGTATTATTGAATTGGCGTGCAATATATCGAATTACTGGGATTGTTTTGAGATGTATATTTTTCATTTATAACATTTTATTGGTTGATCATTTTTTTGTGTTGATTTACCGTGTTTTTAAGTACACACACACACACACACACACACACACACACACACATATATTGTTTTTTATGAATATAATACTTTTTTTTTTTAGCTCTATTGGTCTAAACTGAGCCATTTTAGTTTATATTTTCAGGGGTTCGGAGCTTGTCAAACCAACTTTGCTTGGCTTTTTTTCCCGACCAAATTACTTTCTATTATATAGTTGACTTTGATTTCTTATTCGATGTATAATTGATATTTAACATTTTCGTATTTGTTTGCTTGTATATATTTTTGTTTGTGATTTGAATAAATATTCAAAAAAGAGGATGGGTAATGAACGATTAACTGGCTTAGCACTGATGTCCATATATTATATCTTTTAAAGAAGATGACGCATTAAGCGTTATGGCACGAATGGAGAAAAGAAGGTTGATATTGTAATTTTATTTTTTTTATGACTTCCAAACATGTGTAACGGACACAAATGGCATAATTTGTAATTAAATTCATACAAAAATGTTTTTCCCATTTATTATTCAAAGCAACCAACAAGCTGTTACTTGTGTTCATGATGAAATTAGAAGCATTTACTTTCTCTATTAGTGGCGTATGCAGTATCTCATTGAGTTTTTGGGGGCGCGAACCGCTACCTTGTACTTTTCAATGTTCATTTTTTTTCACTTGGCCCATGGGCCAGTCTCCTCCGTCTCTCTTGCTAGTCATGAATCCTAAGTGTTAAGAATATTTCACTTGAAGAAGTAAAATTAATTATTAAAATTATAATTAACTATATAATTTAATTATGTTAATTATTAAATTTGTAATGTTTGCAATGGACCCCTTTACCAAAAACCTGGCTACGTGCTTGCCCCGAGCTACACTGAGTAATGTTTTACCTCTGGGAGTCGAACATGAATTAATAATATGCTAGGTGAACGCATTATCACTGCGCCATAGCAGAGCCTACAGTGGAAGAGAATTCGCTGAAAACAGTTCGATTCGTTGGTTGTATTTTTATGGCGCAAGGACAACAGGAAAAGTTCGAGTATTGTAATTAGAGATAATATGAAGACAAAATTCGTAATTTCACACCGCTTTAATATAAAATTTTACGAGGTTTTTTTTTTACTCCCTTTCAGAGTTAACTTTATAAATCCTTGAACCTATTGCCGTGTTGGTCCGTCTATTAAGCGACCCTAGGTGAACGCATTACCACTACGCCATAGCAGAGCCTTCAGTAGAAGAGAAATCGCTTGAAAAAAGTTCGATTGGTTGGTTGTATTTTTATGGTGCAAGGACAGGGATAATATAAAGACAAAATCTAACTTCATACAGCTTCACTATAAAATTTTGCATGTTTTTTTCACTATCTTTCAGGGTCAACTTCATGAATTCTTGAACCCATTGCAGTGTTGGCCCGTCTATTAGGCGACCCTAGGTGAACTCGTAACTACTACGCCATAGCAGAGCCTACAGTAGAAGAGAATTCTGTTGAAAAGAGTTCGATTGGTTGGTTTTGTTTTTATGGCGCAAGGACAAGAAAAAAGTTCGAGCATTGTAATTAGAGATAATGTGAAAACGAAATTTTAAACGTATAGCTTTAATATAAAATTTTGCATGCAGTTTTTAACTTTCTTTCAGGGTCAACTTATAAATTATTGAACCTATTGCAGTATTAGGCGACCCTAGACAGCTGCCCAAGGCGCACAGTGCCTAGAAGCATATCCCAATAAAACGGAAACAAATATAGGAAGACACACTAACAGTCAGCTGGAGAAATACTCTGAACAACTAAAAAGAATTAAAAGATAAGATAATCGAATCGAAGACATCTGTATTCAAAAAATATCTTTAAATGTCAAAAAGTTTTATGGAGAATCAACCTTAATTTCTACGGGTTAAGCACATTCACCAGACGTTATAAATTAGCCAATTCCTGGGCAAGTCGTGAAAAACAAAATCGTAAATTCCTTTCAGTTGCAAAAAGCTCATAACTTAATTCTAATAAGTCATTCTTAATTTACTCTCCTTTAAAAAACACTTCTTGGCTACTTTGCAGTTATTCTCGAATAAGATACTTGGGAGAGTTAAATCACACTTTCGTTGTTTCTTATCTACAATACAGTATTTATTGAGAAGAAAGTAGAATAGTTAAAAATGCAGGAGATTTCAGGAGAACAACTCAAAATTTTGAGTTCGGCCCAAAAATTTTATTTGGTATCTTCGTTGGGGAAATTGTGGTGTGGTGTGACTGATATACATTGCATTACACATTTATGCAAATAATTAAATTATAGTATATTTTAGATTTTCGACTAATGATTTCGTTATTTTTGCAACCATTTTACGCACTTTTAACTTTAGAACTTAAATTTCCATTGGTTGATTTTTCGCGCCTGGTGTCTCAAAATTAATCCGCCCACCCCAGTAATGATAGGCTCAATAAATTTTCATCCATTCTTTTAGGACCAATATCGGTCCTACCGAAATGAGATTATAATTTCACGTAGCATTCGAACTATGGTACGGAAGCGCTCAAATAAGAATATCCACATGAACTTTCGCTCCATAATGGCTTTAACTATTATGAAACAAAGAATTGGTTTAAAACAATTATTAAATAGGATTAGTAGCCGGTTTAAATGATCTGGGACCCCAGGCGCATATTTTTAGAGCCAAATTTTTCATGTGAAAACACGGAGGTATACAGGACTTACACGAACGCTTTGAACGAACGAATAGCTTTGATTTCGTAAGTGTCCTTGAACAAGAATACCGAGGACGAATTTAAATAGAATACGTCGAAAAACATACATTCGGGTAACTTTTTCGTTGACTCAGTGAAAGCAAAATTTTAACATAAACACAACAATTAAGTAAGCCCACAGGTTTAAATCAAAAATGGGGACAGACATTCCTACTTGCTTCTTTCTTCCTCCCCTCCTCTTCAAAAAGGATAACACACAAGTGCAGTATGCATTTATTTACAAATAAAGGCCTCCGCTTTTTTGAGAAGAAAATATAATTTCTCTATTTAACACTCGATTTTTTTTTCCTTTCTGGAGAATCATCATTTTATTGTGCGCTGTTCGAATTCAAAATAACTTTAATAGCACTATCCCCCGACGCTGCAGTCAACTGATGAGAGTCAATACTTTATCCCAGTGAAACTACGTGTGTGTGAGTTACTCCCTCTTTTTTCTTTAGACATTTTACTTTACAGTAAACGTTTCTACAAAAGAAAAGTGAGTAAGTGCTTGGCGCAGTATAGCTTAGATGCTCTTGCGCCACAAAAAAGCCAAACAAACAAAGAAACATGTACTTGCCACGTCTCTTGGAAGGCAAGCCTGATAATATAATATCCTCCATGTTGGTGCTTCACTTTGGACAGATATCTCGTCTAAATCCAAACACACTTAAACGAACAAGGAGAGGAGGCCTTTGGAGCTACGGCAGTATCCACAGGCGCCCCTCTTTATTTAAATCTTTGTGTAGAGGGTTGAGAAGACTGTTCTTTAGAAGACTTTCTTGGGATTTTGCCATCCAGTTGCATCCTCAGTTGCTCCCAGCTATCAGCTGGTGGATTCGTGCAGATGGCGTGGTTGCAGTTCATTTGCCTTGGTGGGTTATTGCGTCAAGTACAGGGCGGACATAATTAAACTTGGCCCATTTAGAGCGTCCCGCAGCTTAAATCGTTCAGCGGATTGATACCAAAATTAGTATACGGACCATTCAAAAAGGTGTAGAAAGGATACTAAAAAAAATGTCCGCTAGGCTCGCCTTTCACCAAAACGAGCGGACGGAATGACCAACATTAAATAAAAATTTATTGGATGTTAGTTGCATTTTTACGGCGCAAGGATTATCGGATGTTTGTTTTATTTTTATGGCGGAAGGATCATTGGATGTCGCCCTCCTCAAAGTTAACACACTTGCCGAACTGGTCAACACATACAGTCACCGGAGTATGGTTTCTGGAACTTTTCATGGGGAATTATAACGATTAATAATTTTTGACGCCCCGTTACCAGCTCAAACTAGAGCTTTTTATGTATAGAAGAAAAAGTCTTCTATATATATGAAGCTCTAGTTCGAGGTAATAACGCGTGAGTGCCAAAAATTAGTAGTTACTAAACCAACACAAAATTGTTAACGTTTGATGAAACAATTATTAAATACGTAAAGCATTACAAACGAAATGGTAGGAAAAGGTACGTTTAAAGAGACACCAAGTTTTCATTACGTTTCTTCCTCGATGGTGATTTGCTTTAATGGAATGCGCCTTAATTGTAAAGCTTTTTTTTTT
>QLNU02015359.1:80496702-80518720 GCA_006491805.2 Dysdera silvatica | reverse complement strand
GGGGAGTTCCAGAGCTACAACTCATGTATTCCTATGTTTAATTTCATTGCAATGGGGGTTACAACTCCATCAGCACAACCCTGCGTACGCCAGCGAGTCCTCCCCCTCACTGGATAACAAAATACATTACTCTTCTTAACACATCGTTGATCGATTACGAGTTAACTCGTGTTTGCACTTGCGTACAAGCTGCACGTATTTGTACGAGTTCGTGGTCCCATACAGGAGAACTGCGGCTTGCCAAAGGTACCAATAGAAAAGTCAAAGAATCTTCAGAGAGGTGGAAATGACCTTTGTACAGAAAGCACCCATTCTTCTTATCACATGGAAAGATAAAAGGTTAGTGAGAATGATATCAACTATTTATGATGCGTCCATGAAATCAACTGGAAAGCGAAAGAAACCTTACGGATGATATAGTTAAACCTACGTGCATAATGCAATACAACAAATACATGAAAGGAGTCGATCGTGCAGACCAGTACTTGGCGAATAGCAGTATCTTTCGAAAAAGTGAAAGTGATCTAAAAAAGTAGCGCTCCTTCTGATCAATTGTGATTTGTTTCAGTGCATTCAAAATTTACTGTAACTACGAGTCACAAAATAAACTAAGGTACAAAAAATTTCTACCAGAAATGGCTAGGAAATGGATAACTGTAGATTCCAATGAATGCAGCACAGTACCTGGCACTTCTTCTAATATTACTAAAAGGAGCTGGTCCTTACAATCATTCACCTTTCAGAACTAAAAGATTACGTTTTAGAAAAAATAGTCACTGGCGTAAAAAAAAAATCCAACTGGAACGTGTAGAGTATTCTCTTTAAAAGGAAAGTGCAGCGAAACGAGATATCTTTGCAAAACCTGTTGTGTACCATTACATATAGGTGATTCCTATACAGTTTATCATACTAAAAAAATACTAAAAGTTACATAAAAGATATGTTCAAAGTTTCATCTTAATTCAGTATGTATAAATAAAGTTTATTGAAGTTTATTTTACTTCCACATTCAATTACGAAATAATAGCCAGTGACATGAGATAGTCTCTGTGTAAAATTGCCGGTTAACCATGTGTTAACACAGAATCGCTTGATCTTGTTTTGAAGTTGCATTAATCCCACCACAATTTTTGAATTGTTACACTCCTGAGAAAAACCCAAAGTATGAATTTCTAAAAAATTGTAGAAAACTTTGGTTAGGTTGAAACAATCGTTTCATATGCGTAAAAGAATTGTTTTTTTATAATGGATAAATTAATTTCCATACACTAGCTTTGCACCACATCAGCTTAAAAAAAGCAACAAAGACCGTTATGGTTGTAAGTAAAGAACGTAATGAAAAGGTAGCAGGAAAAGTGGAAGACATTAAACTAACAAACTGTCAAACATTCAGTTTGAAAAAAAAAAGGGTATTCAATTCCTAAACAAGCGTTAAGTTAAAAGAAAAAAGTGTTACTATGTGCAAACAAAATGTGACAAACGTTACTTCACTTTAAGCAAAGGGTAAATATGTCGTAAATAATATTTGGTAAACTATCAAAAGAAATACTTTTTCCCCCTCTTGTGTTCCAACATTGCTCATTTGTTCAGTGATATAGGCCTTGGATCTTTGTGTCGTATGTTTCTGAAGACAATGGTACAAGGCTTATACATCCACAATGCCAAACATTTCGCCATTGAAACGAGCTACCCTTGCTCATTCAAATGGAAACTCGCTGAATTTTTTCCTGGAGAGAAATTGCTACTAAAAAACCCCTTTGATTATTATGTAACCGATTGGCATTAATACGTTTAATGTCGTAGTCAGTGATTGGTTTTACGGAAGGCTCTTCCTTTGAGCTTCATGGAAGCCTTGAGCTCGGATCGATCAGATCTCAACATAACAATTTACAATAATTAACAATAACTTACCATCATGTATACAATTACATGCATGAGAGCTCAGTATGGGTCGTAGAATAAAGCGTTAACTTAATACAATTTTAATTAGAGTAATTCTCATCATAGCCGGCAATGTAGTTGTATTAGATGATCAAATACTCGTACAGAAAAGAATGATTTTTCTGCGCCTGGTGAGAACCCAACCCACATTACCTCGATTGCCGGTCAAGTGTTCTACTCGTAGGCGACGATCATCCCCCTTCCTGCGAGCGTATACAAGGCTTTCACTACGGAGAAGTTAGAGTAGAAGGATGCAGTGCTTTGACTGCTTTTTCAAGCTTGCCCGAAGTTATCGCCTGTAACTGATATGTCTTTCACCAGGGTATCATTATACATTTCTGAGAGACCTTGAGAAGGGTAATAATATGTTACATTATACATTTCGCTGTGTTCGGTGGCGCAAAAAGTGGGGGGGGGGCGAGCTCTCCACTGGATATCAAGACATTTTCAAACATTTCATCACATACTCTTCTTTAAAATCACTAGAGTCCAGTGGCACCGACTTCGTGGATTCCAGGCAGTTTTTGAGTCCTCAATTTTATTGCGTGTTCCTCGAACCCCTAATATTTTTGCTCGTGGGGAAAATACATATATGGAAATATATGCACAAAGTTTTTCGTCATCGATTCTTTAAGATTTTCATTATTTCTACCCTCTTCCTTGGACTTTTTATAAGATAAAATTTTCTGTTTTGTCTGGGTTTACAGCAAATGCAAAAATCTAGACTCTAGCTCTACATACACAGAGGAGAACCTTTAGCGATCATACTGATAAAGGCGAAAATATGTTGTCCAGTAAGTTTGCCTACTATCTTTCAACAGCTGGGGATCCACACTTTAATTTTTACTTTGTTCTGCCGCCCAAGCAGTGGCGGATTTATAAAATTGCCGCCCTTAGGCACAGCCTGTACTGCCGCCCCCTCCCTCCTTTAGAAAGAACGGAATATTTGTTTAAAAAAAACGCATATCATACTCTTAACATTTGATATGTAAAGGAGATTTTTCATATAATTATTCAAACTAATAAGATACAATTCGAAATTATTGCTACCATAGTCTCCGACTTCCTGGATTTGAGACACTTTTTGAATCCACAATAATTTTAGTATGGATTCTAGGAACATCTCATGTTTTTGCGCGTATTTCGCGTATTTGGGAAAAATACACGTACGCATCCTTGCATGAATTTTTTCGTTATGAGTTCAAATTTTTCATTATTCATTCATTTACTATTAGTATATATAAAAAGCGTGTTAAGCCTCGATTTATAAATGGGCAGGCTGGGCAAATGACCAGGGCCCAAAATTTTTAGGGCCCTTTGTCTTTCGATTCTGTAGTTTGTATTTGCAGGCAAGTTAAAGTAATCGCTTATATGTCATCGCTATTGGGGAAACAGGGCAATAATTAAAAGGAACGTTGTTTTTTCAACATTGTTGAGTTTGGACAATTTTATGTTTAAGCACATTGATGCCGCCCTCCGATAAGTGCTGCCCCTAGGCCTGTGCATCTACTTAAATATCCGTCACTGCTCCCAAGCACCCCTAGGCCACTTGGGAAATCTAGCTTTTATTTCAGTCACCTTCTTTTAAAAGGAAGGGAGTGGTGGGGGGGCTGAAAACATCTGAGTATTTTGGCAGCAATCGTAAAACACTAAAGGGTGTATACATTTAGGAGAACATGAAATAATTATCTAGAGAAAAAATATTTTTCTATAATTTGCTTCATTTTAATATTTCAAGTATCTTATTGTATATATCAGATAATCTGATAATGAAATTTAAATTACACTTAAAACATCTAAAAAATGCACCGGTCAATAGATTTAAAATTTTCGGAACCCCCAACAATTTTTAAAGTCGGTTCCTATGCTTGAGTCCATAACCGTATGCAAAAAGTTCATAAAGGGGTTATAGTCACAATGAGGGGAGGGGTTGCAGAGCTACAACTCATATTTCTATGTTAAATATACAAAATTTCATTGCAATGAGGGGCGTTATAACCCCCAAAACTCCCCTTGGCTACGCCTATGCTTAAGTCATCCCCCTCCTCATAATTTAATGGCTACGCTATTGGCTGTGCTGCCACATTGGGCGCTATTTCTGAAACGACCCGCGTATGTGGTTTCACTGGTAAACAATTAACGATGACGTAGAAAAACAATTCATGACAATTTAAGAATCAATCGATGGCAATTTAGAAAACAGTGACTTAGCAGATAATGACGTCTCGCGCCCAACGTACAAGATAGTGATTTTCCGATAATTTAAAATTCAACAGCTTTTCCAAATGAGCTACGAAAGAAGCAGGTGCATCACGCAATTTCTTTCATTCGCGAATCAGAAATTGGGGGGGGAGGGAAAGGGTTGGGAGGCATTTCCATATATTTTGAACATGTCGCTACGGAAATAAATTCTTACATAAGTAGCATGTAACACTATAATAAAAAAGTTTTGTCACGAACGTCGCATTTTATGTTAGCCATTACGCGGCTAAAACATGACACGTCAAAACGCCATTCAAGATTTTCCATCGCCGTGTGTTTAGCCACTTCGTGGCCTTCAATAAGCCAATTTTTTTAATACAGTTGAATCGGATTATGACGTCATTCGAGGGACCGTAGGAATTTTGATGCAAAATGTTAGATACATAGCATTAATTTTTGTAAAATCCTTTATTGGTGCATATAGTATGTATTTTTATCTGCAAGCAAATGCTTAAATATGAGAGGGTAAAACTAAATTGCCGTAGTCATTTTGTCATCAGATTTAAAAGCCCTTCGTTCCGTAGCCATTTTAAAAAACAAGACCGATTATAGGATAATAGTGCATGCACAAAGTCAGGATAGAATAAAAGTTGTTCACCATTTTGTCTTTAAAAGAAGTGGAAAATTTTCGTTTTGCTTTCATTCAAAGCAGGAAGGGTGAGCGCGATTAGCCCGGGGCAAACAAAGGAAAGGGGCAGAGGAGGAACGTTGCAAGGGGATTCTAAGTCTTCGACTAGAGTAAGTTGAAAGCTACAATTGGTAATGAAAGGGTTAAAACAGTTTTGTGAAGAAAGAAGAATTGCAAAACAGAAGAAAAATTTCCAACATTTGTACAGGACGTTTTGAGGTTTTACGGCTCAAGTAAGGACTACAATGGTCATGCTGTGCCAGGACCTACTGTTTCCCGAAGAATCTGAATTCCTCTTAAAGCCTAGGGAACCAAACCCCAGACTACAGTGAGCAGTACGATCTTCGCGAGATTTCTGAGTAAGCTTTCTTTGCGCTGTTGAGAGTCGAACCTGGTTTAACGGTGCACTAGGCGAACGCGTTACCACACTGCGCCACCGCAGGGCTCCTAATGGGATCATTTTGTATGTCTCATAACATACAATTTATTTTAACGTTATATGGGGGTTTTGTGAAAATTTTATAGTGTCGTTACCGGGGTAAAATAACGTTATTCTTATGGCATTCTTAAGGGAACAAGAATTTTGACGCAATGACCACATTGTCGTTATAACCGAGGCAAAATAACGTTATTCTTATGGGATTCTTGAGGGGACAAAAATTTTGACGTAATAACCAAATTGGCGTTATAATCGGGGCAAAATAGCGTTATTTTCATGGGAGTCTTAAGGGGGGGGGGGGCAAGAATTTTGACGCAATAACCAAATTGCCGTTATAATCGGAGCAAAATAACGTTATTCTTTTGGGATTCTTAAGAGGGACAAGAATTTTGAAGTAATAACCAAATTGGCGTTATAACAGGGGCAGATTGTAGTAGGTTCGATCTAGTCTTTGCAACTGTCGCTAATATTTTGTTTTGCGTCGCGATTTTTCCAGATGTCGTAACGTTAAAAAAAAATCTGCTTACGTTTATTTTTGTGTTGACTCTGAGATTGGCCATCTTGGACGGGGCCGAAAATTTAACGGCTTCAACGACTGAGTTACAACCAGTGGCGTGTAAAAGAGGAGGAGGGGCTAAAACTCCTTCCATTGATTGAATTTTTATGGCGCAAAGACAATGGTCAAGAGTTGTTTGTTAGTGTTTTACATCGCAAGGACAATTAAAGTCCTGCTGCACCGAGTTCTACAATCTCCAGAGAAATTCGAATCGTACCTTGTGAACCAAACACCAGACTACGATGGGTAGAAAAAAGGCACGCATTCTCCGTTGCTATTGGGAATGAACGCGACAGGTGGACGCCTTTCACCACTGCACAACCATAGGCGTAAGCAGAAAGTTCATAAGGGGGGGAGGGGGTTATAGGCTCAATGGGGGTATAGAACTACAACTTACATTCCTTTGTTAATTACACAAAATTTCGTTGCAATGGGGGTTATAACCCCCATCAGCACCCTCTGCATACGCCAGTGGTTAAAACTAACATACATTACGAAGAGTTACACCATAAGCGTACGTAGAAACTTCATGTGAGGAGGGGGGTGCGGTTATAAGCTCAATGGGGGTTACAGAGCTACAACTCATATATTCCTATGTTAAATATACAAAATTTCATTGCGATGGGGAGGTTAAAACCCCCATCAACACCCCCCTGCGTACGTCAGTGAGTACAACATAAAAAATGAGTAATCACATATGAAACAGTTTTAAATTCAAGAACACGCATGAATCTTTCTAGATCATGACAGCACATATACTCGAAATAGAAATGAGAGTTGTTTCAACTCTAGTTTTTGTTGAAACATCAATTATTCAAACGATTGGAAGAACATTCGTACGAATGTAATTCTTGACCAAAAATAAACTGCGTTTTCAGTTTGGCACAAAATTGGATTGAAAGTATATTTTTGAAATAGCTGCCAAAAAAAAACTTCGTTTGGATTAATGTTTTACGCCGGTGTATATTTGGGTGACGTTCTCAATATTGCATACAGGGTGTCTCAGCACCAGGGTTATAAACATCTAGGAGGGGTAGGGTACACTTAGACGAACAATATTTGTCATAGAACCTAGGGTCGCAAACCACTCACAGCGCTAGTTCTAAAACCGTCCAGCATGCACAAATATTTACAACCAGTGCGTGAAAAGCGCCAGATAAAACTCAGGTCAGCTGTCCAAGTGCATAGATGATTAGGACATCGCATTTTGCGCTTCTCATGCACTGGTTGTCACTATTTGTGCATGCTGGACGGTTTTAGAACTGACGCTGTGAGTGGTTTGCGACCCTAGATTCTATGACAAATATTGCTCGTCTAGGTGTACCCTACCACTCCTTGATGTTTGCAACCCTGGTGCTGAAACGCCTTGTATATTCCTGATTTTACGTTTGGAAAGGACTCGAGCTCAAAAGGGAAGGGATCTATAATTTAACGCTACTTCTTGACCATGATAGTTTAAACTGTAATAAGCTTATTGAGAATCGATTGTAATTTTAAAGGCAGAGGTCGTACAGTTTCAAGCTTATTTTCGCTACACATAGTAACACAGAACAAGATCAGGAAAAGGAATTCCGGATTTCTTTGTCTCTACTGTATTATTAGCTCATTTACTTAAATTATGTATCAAAAATTGTATTTAATTCATGTAATTGGCTACGTAGCAACGTCATGGACCTAAACAGTAGTTAAAATCTACAGCCAAACCGGCCCCTTTGCGGACACGGGGATATGGGCAAGTATGCCTTTTTTGGCGTCCCCAACACCCCCTCTTATTTTGTCGGTAGAATTCAGGACCACCCTGTACATACTATATTAACGGTCCATAAGTTGAACACGGGCTTGTAACTAGACGGTTGCTCTGAAAGCTACAGGGGCTTAAAATTCGTTAATATTTTGATGTATTTTATTAATGTATTTAATAATACTAAACATATAATATATTCAACGTCGAATAACTTAAATTTTGCATTAAAAATTATAGAAGTACACTAACATTTATAGTTTCCATTATCCCTATTACAGAGCAGATGAAGACTCAAATTCTCTGTAAAAAACATTATGTACACAAGATCTACAGTAGAAATCTATTTTGAATATATTTTTAACGTCAAAGAACAATTTCCATTGTCATGTACAATTTTATACAAAACAAGTTTGAAATAAAATTCTAAATTTATTTAGAAAAAATATTTTACACGGGGCCTGTATCCAGGGGTGGAGGGAGGTTTCAGCCTGTTCTAACTCCAGCCTAGCTAAAGGCTCTGGATGAACACGTTACCACTGCAAGACTTGCTATAAAGCAAACATAGTTCCGTTAATTCAAAAGCCGTGGCAACAGCCGCTGGAGCGTCACGTACATACACAACCAGATTTGGTTACCGAACCATGCCAAAGAGATGGTCATATTACAATTGGCATACCCCAATAAGGGAGCAGCAAAGAAATCCCTCTTGTTTTGTTTCTTTTCACTATTTATATTGTTTCATAGATTCTCTCTATTCTTTTCATCGTTTTATATTCTTTGTAGATTTTGCATTCTTTTCGTAGATTTGCATTCTTTTTCGTAGATTTTGCATTCTTTTCGTAGATTTTGCATTCTTTTCGTAGATTTGCATTCTTTTCGTAGATTTTGCATTCTTCTTTTCGTAGATTTTGTATTCTTTTCGTAGATTTTATTCTTTTCATTTGTTTATATTCTTTGTTGTTTATATTCTTTTCGTTGTTTATATTCTTTTCATTGTTTATATTCTTTTCATTGTTTATATTCTTTTCATTGTTTATATTCTTTCATTGTTTATATTTGTTATTTATATTCTTTTCATTGTTTATATTCTTTTCGTAGATTTTGTATTCTTTTCATTGTTTATATTCTTTTCATAGATACTTTCTATTCTTTTGTTTCACACTTGCGTGCCTCAACATTCCAGTTGAGATCACCGCCTTCCGACTCATTGGGTTTAATTCACAAACAAGCTTGGTCATAAGACTGGTTTCAGCTCCGGAGCTGTTCTGACTTCTGTTTATTCCGTTTCAAACTGGCGATCTTTGGTTCCTGCTTGTCGCCTCGGAGGGGTCTAGACTCCGTGGCGAGTGTATGGGACATTGGTCTGGCCGCTGGATTGGGATGGATGGATGATCTGTGAGTTTATTTCTGGGACTTGTCCACCTCACTCCCACGGATGAGTTTCGGCCATGGTGTAGGGCGGGTGCCCTTGGTTTCTGATCGTATACATCGGTGATCGCCTTCGGAGGGTCCTTCGTCTCGCTTGCGAATGCGTGGGGACATTGCTATCCATCCACGCCAAGCATCCAGATCATTCTGTTTCGTTCTGGTTTCGGGACTTGCCTGTGTCCGTTCCCTGCCATCACCCGGCACCCCCCACCCGTCAAACGAAGTCTGATAGGCTCCTGTAAGAACATCGCTCCGGTCCCGGGGTGTTCTTCCGTTTCATCCGCCGATCGCTAATGTCCTTTGGGACGGATTCGCATGTTGGATTCGGTAGACATTTAGTGACGACATCAATGCGAGCGGTGCATCTCTGTATGACGGCCATGGTCGACTTTCTCACCCTCTTTATCAATTTCCTCGGGCTGTTGGCTTTGTAGGTACTAAACACTGAGATTGTCACACCTGTCCAAGATTACAGCGCCGCCTTCGACTGCCACCCTTCCCATTAAACCCTCGCAAACCTAAGTTGGACGTATCGTGGGGATGATGTTAGTCAAAAGGGTAGCGCTTTTATCTGCCATTCGGAATATCCAGGTTTGTTCCCGCATCGTATTTTGGAACCGAATGCTCATTGTTTTGCTGCTACTCCGTATTCCGAAGCTTGATTCTATAGGAAACAGATTCCTATCCCTCTGTTAACCAGGTCTTGTTATAGCATGCTTTTACATTGCGCTTGTATCATAAAACACGAACAAGAGGAACGATGAATAATCCAATATAGACCTACTGAGTGTCTTGAAAAGAATGCAACACTTTCGCTGGTGTGTGGTGGTACGTTCGGACAAAAGTGTCGAACGTTTTTTTTTGTTAGGATAGGCAAAGTCCTTATTTTTGTGAATGATTTCTTCTTTACCTTTACTAAGAACAGCATATTTTTTGATTCGTTCTTTTGAACTCGTTTCTATATTATAATAACCTTCCTTCTGTGTGCAAATGGTAACTGGGAAAGTTGTTCAGGAAGACTATTTCCATGAGATGTATAGCATATTATAATAATACGTGTACACATGTTTTATTGTGCTTTTTATTTATGTTAATTCATGAAACTTATACATTTATTATATTGTATTAGAATATATAATAAAATTAAATATATATAACCAAATTTCGCTTCTCATCGCATTCCTCAATCTATTAAATATGTTGTTTATATCAAATATACACGTACTTCGAAATTCCATAAAGCCAATTTTAAATGAATATTGTATTCAAGGATAACGAAGAATTGGTTTTAAATCAATAACGTGATAAAACGTGATAACACTTAAAAATTGCGCAATACTAGGGTAATCACGGCAAATTAGAATTATTCCCGCACAAACGTGAATCAAAGCTGTTTCATTCAAGCCCACACTACTCCGGCCTCCCGATCGATATATGTCTCGCAATTTAAAGATTAAAGTTTAACTTTTGCTCACAAGAAAATTAAAGTTTAGGGCTCATTTTTTTTCACGCATTTCATGGTTTAAAATTCAATTATAATATCAATACTTATTCATTTTAATTATTCACGGCTGAAAAAATGTTTATATATTCAATTAATTGAAGAAATGTTAAAAATTAATAGTTATGCATTTTTTTTTTTCAGAAACATTTCAAACTTGTCTAGAACAAAACCATAATTAATGACCGAGAACAACCGCTCACAAAATTTCAGATCTCAACCTATCGTTCATTTTTGCAGTTCGTCTTTTGACCCGCTTGTTTTTGAACGGGTTAAGTCAACGCCACCTGGATTTCAGGTGGCGCTGGTTAAGTACGAATATGATTTGTCTGACGAGTCGTCTAGTATACGCGCCTTTCGTTTTGCGGTAACCTTTACGCAACGAAAGGGGTTGCATACTCATTACGGGCAAAAGAGTACTCGCCATATACGAATTTTTACTTATAGGTACCGCTGTTTCTTTTGACCAGGGGTGTTCGAATACATTTCTCTACACGGTGTACTTAAAGTTATTCGGTTTTCCTCCAAAATTTTCAATATTTAACCTTGATGTAAAAGCCTTATTTTAGAAACAGCTTGACATCAATTATTCTTATGCAAGGTTGGTCGTTATTACACAAGTTTTGCCAATTATTCCATAAATCAATCACTTATTTATTTTTTAATTTATTTTGATTTGCAATTCCCCGTCTACAGTAAATCTTTCAACTTCCTCATTTTAATAGTCTATTCATATGTATTGAGAATTCATTTGTTGCGCAAGTCCGGCGAGTTTTTAAATTTTATTTCTTATTGGAAGTCGGGAATGGGAGATTAAGTTTGCTTTAGACGACCTATGAAACGCTTTGTTTGTTTTTTTTAAATGAAATTTTGCTAAAAGCAATTCTTATATGCATCAATAAAGGAAAAACTTGTTTCAATAAAATCACGGGAGTAGAACTTATTTTTGCAAAGGCCAAGGCCAATATGAAAGGGTTCCTTGTTTTTGAATACGCTGCGTTTGATCTACGATAAAAAAATATAACGATTTGAAACATCATTTAGAAATACAGCAGAAACCGTGTATGAGAAATTTGGGGTGTCAACGAATAATCTTACTGCAACCGTCCGATCCTCGCTAAATCAGTTTTGGAATTTAAGATTTCAAAATTCGGGAGTAAAGCCCCTATAGGTAACCTATGCGCCTGTGATATGTACGCAATAATATTAAAGCTGTGCACTCCACTGGCTCCGCTGGAGCGACATTCAGTATATGGCTTTGAATTCCTTTGGCTAAATAGCCTGGAGTGCAAAGGGTTAAGCTCAAAATTTAATCAACTTATATTACGGATACAATTATATATTATTATTATTATATTATTATTATGGATACCCATATGGAAGGGCTGACGGGAGCTCGATTTATCATAATATTAGGGCACCTACACTTTTGTTAGAAATTAAGCCCTGCCCAGCACAGTAGAATAGCTGTTAGCATGCGTTTTGTTTTCGGTGCGAAAATAGTCTGAATGTTATTGGGTAAAAAGATGACGTTTCCTTTTCGATAAAGTAAAAACGTCTTATTTTCAAAATTAACAAATATAAAATTTTTGAATATGAGGATAAAAATGAGAGTAAAATCTGGTCTGAGTTTTTGACAAAAAAAGTGCAGTAGCCCTAATATGATAAATCGATTAAAAATCGAATGGCTGCAAAAGAATCGATAAATCATATCAATTGTTTATGTCCATTTTTCTGGACAACAAAGTTTATGACTTTAATCAAAAATTTATTACTTTTTCATGACAGTGTCTATTTAGGGGTTCCGGCTAATATTTAAATAATCGCCAAAAATGAAGAAGTACCGGAGCCGGGCTCCCGCCCAATTTAAGCCCTGTAAAATTATACATTATATAAAATTATATAACTAAAACTAATCAAAGTAATTCCTTCGTTATCTATAAGCGAGTTACATTGTTTAACAAATTCGCTCTAAATATAATGGGAGAATTGTAATGGTCACAGTTTCGTAACGGACTGGATCACCGTCCCTTCGGACCGGTGCGCACTCATGGGCGATAAGACTCGCGCCTTCGAATGGGCAAGGACCCAAACCCTCCAAAAATCCAAGGTATGCGCCCTTTGAGAGGACCCAGTCCGCCCCTGCACAGTTGTCCCAAGGAAGCCAAAGTAATCATTTGTTTGCGAGTTTTGCGGCGAAAAGATAGCAAGGGTCATGCTGCACCGGAACCTACAGTTTTCAGAGTAATCCGAACTTCAGAGCTAACGAACTAACCCCGGACCACAGCGAGCAGTTAGTAGGTAAGCATTCATTCTTCGGCACAGTTGGGAATCGAACCTGGGATAACCGTACCGTAGGCGGACAGGTGAGCACTGCAGGGTTAGAAAGTAATCACCACGTTTTTTTTTTTTTGTTTTTTTTTAATGGAGTAAGAACAGTTAGTCGTGTCACGCCGAGACTTAGTTTTTCAAGGAACGCGAACTTTCGTTTGTCAGGGAACCAAACCCCTGACCACAGTAGGCAGAAGTTGCGGCATCCGTGCTACGGTACCATTGAAATTGAACCTTGGTTAACGACATCATAGGGGAACCCGCTACCACCAGAGGTCCTAGAATTATATATAGGCAGAAAAATAATTCTGTTTTCCAGTAGTTATCAAATATTTTCTAATAATACCATGAATAATAATTTGACACCGGCGTTCAAGCACATATCATAAGCTCTTTTCCTTTTGGTATAGAAGAAACAGTGACATCGTCCCATCCCAGAATCGAATTAGGATTCTTCCGTTGAGCCCGGAGGCCTAAACCGCTGGACCACTGAGGACAGGTACATCCTTCGCCGTTCCTCTCTAGAAGGATGGGCGCATTATTTAGAGAGGGTTCAATCTTTTTCAATCCAAGAGCCAATTTGCTTCTTGTTTGCCCGTTGGAATCACTATTATATCAGCAATATTAGGATCGAACAAATGCGGTCCGAGGGTGCACCCGTTCCCGATCAGCCTTTTTGATATTATTTTGCCTTATGTCTCTATTAGTTTTGCGCCCACCCAAAGGTATTTTCTGGCTGGCCTTCGAGATCAAACATGTTAATGAAACCTGTCTGGTTGGGCGGAAACTCACGGGACCGGAAAAAATTCCGTAGTATGCAGGTTTCCGCCTTATGGAGGTTACATGCAAAACAAATACATACATAGTTAAATTCAGTGGTAAGAGATGACTGGATATGCTAATTGTTTTTATTTGTCTCATCTTGCGAACTTTAAGACTATATTTTCCTTTTGATAAAAATATTTATTTTATCACTGCATTTTATTTTTATTAATTTTAATTTTTGCACTATTTTGTGGTTTTAGTAGTTACGATCAATATGGTGCAAAATTTCATTCTAACTATACATGCTTATTCTATACAAAAAGTCTATTATGTAAGCTTAAATTGTAACGATAAAGTACCCCCCTTGTAACGATAAAGTACCTCCCTTGTAAAGATAATGATTCCCTTGTATAAAGATAATCTCTCTCTCTCTTGCGGTGGGTTTATCCATGAATTGATAAAGTCGATGTGAGTGACTTTTCGTTCTGGTTAATAATGAACGTTTTTATTTAAGAAGTGGGTGGCGTTGTCATACGCAAGGGGGGGGTGGTCGCGATTATGATTGTAACCCCCATTGCGATGAAATTGTGCATAGTATACATACAAATATAATGGAGTTTTAGCTATGTAACCCTCCCCTTATGAACTTTCTAGGTATGCCCACGGTGGGTGGGATAGTATACATGTAAATACAATGGAGTTGTAGCTCTGTAACCCCCCCCCCCCATTGTAAGCCTGTAACCCTCCCCTTATGAACTTTCTTTGTATGCCCACGGTGGGTGGGATGCAAAATGGTGGTCGAACAAGCGTAGGCAGAAAGTTCAAAAGGGGAGTTATCATGGGCGGATTTACCATGTTGCCGCCCTAATGCTATTTGTTACCGCCCCTTCCTACTTGTCCCGCCCCTTAATCAGTGGTAAGAACATAAAAATTGTTACATTCAATATACGCTAAAAACTTTTGTATTGACAATAACTTTGTTTAAAAACAAACTCATAAATTGAAACGTAAACATTAAACAATATTAACTTATATTGAAGCATTATTCCTTTTTGGTGTGTAATAAATCAAATTCAATTTTATTGAAATAAATTTTAATTTTAGAAAAAAAAAAAAATATATTGAATGCTGGTATTTAAATGGAAAGCATGACATCTAGCTTTCTTCTCGGCAAAACATCTGATTATATCATCGTATGGTATTGATTTTGTTATATCAGACTTAATACACAAAATTTTTTCGAGCTAGTCTATAGCCTATTGGGAAATACGGCACTGTGGGTTATAGGCTTAATAGGAGGAGTTATACAGAGCTATAACTCATATATTCCTATATTAAATATACAAAATTTCATTGAGATGGGGGGTTACAACCCCCAAAACCGCCCCCTGGCTCCGCCTATGCGGACAAGGGCATTCTATATCTGTAAAATGTCTTTTGTTCGTTATCCCCACTTTGCTATTTGCATTGTATTACAACCCTCTTTCCTTTTTCTGCTGAGAAAATTTTTTTCCTACTAACGATTTTCCGCTTTATGAAGGCTTTTCTCTTTAACGGGATTAAATAGTGCTTTCCGCTTCCGCGTTAGACAGTTTCTGTGTTAGATAATGTTAACTACCATTGACTTTTGAAGGGGAACGCAAAAGAAATTTCGTTTGGAGCAAGGTTCCGCCTTAAACAGTTTTCACTGTATATATATACACCTGTATTACAATGTAAAATACGTATGGAAGCAAAATACATTTACAATACTTTTAGTTGTTAATATATAAAGCGAAATCAAACCTTTTAGCGAGATTTTTGGCACTGCTTATTTTCAATAATCCTGCTAATATCAGGTCTTATTTTTGATATTGCAATCCTAAGAGTGTTTTCAAGGTGGACGTCAGTTATTCTGGTCCTAACTTTTCATTTTATCGACTTCGTTTTGGAAACTGCTGGCGTATGCGGGGAGGGGGGGGTTGATGGGAGTTTTAATCTCACTGCAACGAGATTTTGTGTGTATATATATGAACATAGAGTTGTAACTTTGTAACCCCCCCCCACTTATCAACTTTCTGCGAACGCCTATACGCAGATAAAGGTACTCTCGAATAGTAACACTTTCAAAGCATGCAGTCAATTGGCTGTGAAGATGTTCTTATCGACATATTTAGGATAGAATTCAATGAATCCTAAGTTGATTTTGTTTTAAATCACTGCTGCACTGAAAATCAATAAAACTTACGCTAATGACCATATACGCTAGAAAACTAAAGTAAAACATGACTTAGGGAAAAATAGAGTGTTACTTTAGTTCTATAGTGTTTTAAAATATTTATTACGAAATATGAAAATACCAACAGAATAAAATACATATATTTCAGACTCAGAGGAACGTTAATTTTTGTGTGAAGCAATTTGTATTTTTTTTTTTTTTTTAATGAGCTGACGGGCTACATGTGGCCCGCGGGTTGAAGACCTTGTCAAATTTGTTGTCTGTCGTTTTGATGAACTTCGCAAATAATTCGCCACTAGTTCTAACGCTGAGAATATTTCTTCTCATGGCACTTGAAGGCGTTCGGTCTATACTGCTTCCTTCAAATTGTGATCTTGCGGCCCAAAAACGGCGAAGGTCATGCTGTCCCGCGACCTATTATTTCAAGTAATCCGGACTTCATAAGGCCTAGGAAACAAGCTCCCGGGCTTCAGTGAGGAGGCGCTCTTTTGGCGCCGTTGGGAGTCAAACTCGGGTTAATGGCATGCTATGCCAACACGTCACCAATGCTCCACCCAAGGAACCCTTCAAAAGAGGGGTCCTTAGACATTCGTCCTTTTGGCCTATGCTATATAATCCACCCCGTGTTCGAATGATGTTTCAAATCATGAATGAATTGTCACTCGTCTATCTCGGAGGTCAATCACTCAGATAGTCATCGAGTACCAGTGAATCAATGAAATGTCGAATTACAAATATCCTGAAAAGTTGCAAAAGTAAAAAGCGAGTATTCACATAGTTCGGTGAATTTGAAATTTCAATTCATGAAATCATGTGAAGGTATGCGCACGCCCCCGTAGGGAAGTGGACCCACACTTTCCCTAAAAATCCAAAAGCCTTAAATCCCAGGGAATCAACCCCAGGACTACAGTGAGGTAATAATTTACGTTATATGTAATCAAACAGCCCTGCAAACAAAGCTCACATGTAATTTGTTGGAAAGAAAAAATTTAAGTTTACCATCTGTCGCTGCCGAGACCACTTTCAGGCTGCTGTCAGTGAGATAACCCGCATTGGACGTCATGGTAGCTCAACACTGAAAATAAAAATATTATTAAAAAACCAACAGGGACAATATAAAAGATATATTTTCGTTATAGAACTGCTTACGTCGAAGACAGGACATGAAGAATTGACAGTATGACCTGACTAGTGGAATATTATTAGTTTACTTATTTCCAGAACCAAGTCAATTTATAGGTGTACAGCTATTGGGGTAGGGCAAAAGGGACTTAAGCCCCCCAACTGAATATTAAAGCACATTTTCTCTAATGCGCATCACATGATCATTAAAATTACTTAAGTGCCCCTCATAATATTTGAATTGCTACTCCACTGTGTACAACAGTGGTGTCACTTCATAACACGTTACCTACTGAATTTTTTCCAGTATTACCGAAAAATGACTGTCAACAGGCAACGTGACAAACCGCCATGTTATTTACGGCGTTTTTTGTAATTTTCGCGAATCAGTGAATTGGATGTATCATTGAAGGGGTTGTGGGATGAAATCCCCGACGCCTCTCGAGCTTCGGGCTGCGCCCTTGCTGTCAGTTCAGATAGTCTTCGAGCACCCGTGAATCAGTGAAAGGTCGAATCACAAAAATCCTGAAAAGTTGCAAGGTAAAAGCGAGTATTCACATAGTTCGTGGGGCGAATGTTTGCGGCTGGAAAGTAGTCTTAACTGCATGCGTAATCCATAAATAAATAAAAGCCAGATGACCACTGCGCACGCCCCCGTAGGGAAGTGGACCCACATTTATCCTAAAAATCCAAAACCTTAAATCCCAGGTAATCAACCCCAGGACTACAGTGAGGATGCAGTCGGTAAACCCCTCTTTTCAACTTACCATTGGGGAGAATCGAATCTGAATTAATGGCGCACTGGTTGAACTCTGCACTGCTGCGCCGTTGTGGGTCTAATATCTTACAGAAACACGCATACATGGAAGTACGCACAAACTTCATAAAAGGGGGGTTTAAGCTCAATAGGATTACAGAGCTACAACTCCATGTGTTCATATGTTATATACACAAAATTTCACCGCAATGGTGGGGGGGGGTTACGATTTCTCCCTGCGTACGCCAGTGCATGTATAATTTTGTGTATCGGTTTAGCTTTGCATTCAGAGATTACGATATGTCACCTGCAGGCCTTATTTTAAGCGTGTTTTGGACACAGTGTTATATTTTAAGGGTTCTAGAAATTTTAAGAATTTTATTACTCCCTCATCGGAAAAATTTCATCACGACGCGAAAGTTAAACTTCATTCTTCTTATCTGAGCGGAAAGGCAATGGAATTTGGAAACGTACACGTTTAATTATATCCTAGGACCAGGCCTTATTCTAAGCGTGTTTTTGACACAAAATGTGCACTTGGGATTTTGAAGTGTTGGGTATTTAACTAAATGTCTTCGGTCGGTTAAAATAATGCATTTTAATTGAATCGGATTAGAACTTAGGATCAACAGATAAGTTGTTTCATCACAACCTCATAAACGCCGAGCGTACATAAACCGAATTTAATCCAATGATTTCAGAAGCAGTGATTGTAATTACCGAGTTTCTGAAACGCACCAAAGTAAGATCAGTACTTAACATTCAAGCCGCAGTGCGTAAGCTCACACGGCGCAAACGATGGTACCAGTGGCGTACGCGCAACTCCTGCAACCCCCGTGAGGCGGGGCCCTTTTGTCGTTTATTTTCCATAAAATTTAAAAATAAATATATATTTTGTTTATTTAATAAGGATATTTGCATTTAATCTTGAGGTAAAACAAAATAAAAGGTTTCCAACTGTGGCAAACTCATTACTTCTATTTACTTTAGTTTGTTTTTTTTTAAACTGAGCTCAACATCCGAAAATTATAAAATCTAGACGAGTTTTGAAGCTATAGTATGTGCCAGAACCCTACCTCATGAAACGGTGACTAATAGGCATGTGTTCTGTTTAAAATATTGGAATGTGTCTTTCTTATAGAAATTTTTTTTTCATATATGCGGATTTTCCTAAAAGGGTGGGGCCCGAGATTTTCCGTTACGCCATCGGATGGTAGGCGTTATCAAAACGTCACTGCTGAACCTTCACAGATTTGAGTGACGTCTCACGACAGCATAATGGGACGTAACCAATGACTCGATGAGACGTCTGTCCAAAAAAAATGACGTTTCACATCTAGCTTTATAAAGGGAAGAATTAAGCAATGTGCTTACTGGACTGCTATGATATGAAACAGCCACAAAACGATGACAATACCAGACTATATTAATCATGAATTTAATCACATTTTTAAACTGCTTGGTCACATTCGAGAAACACTCGTGTGACAAATGCACATTTAAGTCTAGTCAACTGGCAACACCACTAGAGATAACAGGTTACTTTATTTGCATATACGAAATTGGTGTTATGACACTTTGACCTCATTGGAAAGTTTTACAAATCACCTGCTTTTAGTTAAATAGAAATGCCCAGTTTTTGAAAAGCTTTCAAGAACACATCTATTTTCTATATATTTTTACTTATAATTTGTGCATACTTAAGAAAATAGGTTGGAATTAATATCGAAATTAATTTCTCATTATAAACTTGTCATAAAAGGTTTCAGAGTTTGAAGAGCATTTGAAAAGACCATCTACCGGTGCTTAAATATAATATGTTACACAAAAATTATCACAAGCGTTTTTTATATGGAATTCTTTTATATATATTACGTGTTATTTCAATATTCTTAGTAAAATTCGCAGCTGCATATTAAAAACTACGTTAAATATTACATATGTGTAGTTTAAATACAGTTCGCATCCAATTCTTCATGGAGGACAAATGAAACATGAAATTAAAATAATACATGGTGAATAATGTGTGAAATACAAAATAACGAAGACCCTAATTTAAGAAAATTAAATTTTCCAAAATAATTCTTAAATATAGGAGATGAATTTTAAAAAAACTTTTTCGTTCTCTAATAATTTTTCCTCTAAGTAAAATTGAAAAACACTTCAATAAACATTATTTCAGCATTTTTAATTCGTATGGATATAAAAATACTAACTCTATTTATTAAAGAAATTTAAAAAACAATCTTACCTTATGCGAATCGATGTTGAAGTGCTGGGAAATTCGAAAACAAACGCGCCAATGAATCAAAAGTTGTGAATCAACTGTCGCAGTTACGAGTTTGCGGTATATATATTTTTTGTTTTCCTTTCGTGCGCTCTAAGCGATCAGGCTCCAATTCACAAACCTTATGAAGGGATGGGACCTACAGTTTTACAAGAAATCTGAAACTCTCCTCGCTTAGGGAGTCGAACCTATTATTACGGGACAATCGGCAAACGACTTGTCTCTCTGCCACCATAAAGGCACACAGTTTCCTTCTCTACTTCTGTCAACAAGCCTTTTACTGCAATCCTTTTTTTCCTCATTTTAACATATCGTCCCTTTTTTTTCCGTTCGTGTCAACGATTTCTGCAACTGCTGAATACGTTGGCGTTTTAAAAACAAACAAAGAAGAAAAAAAAATCCGAAACTCACTTTTTCAGCGTTTATTTAATAACCCGTTTTTAGAATAAATTTCGCGATAACCACAATATTTCTGTGATTTAAAATCATCGTAATCTGCTGTCGGGGTACTATTACTTCTTTTCGCGTTATTTTTGGGAATATGGGTATTGTAGGGTTACTGGATATTCACATAATATAGGTTCGAAAGTTGCAGATTTTGAAAGAAGGGGTCTACAAAATTAGGCAATTGACTGTCAAGTCAAAACAGATGACGTCATTCGAAGGAACCAATTAAAAATGTTGATGTCTTATTCCAGATGTAAGGCAAGTTTTACAATTAATTTTTCCTCCTGGTAATCAAAACGACAATAGAAGTATCCAATGATAGATACGGGATTCTTCTAAATGGGTTCAAAGAGGTCCTTCGATAGTCCACAATATGGAATCTTTGAAAAACTTAAGAAGATTTTTCTCAAGAGAATGAAAGACAGACGAGGGAATCTCACAGATCTTCTCAAGATTCTATAACGGCCCAAAATCGCGATTCTCGAATTTACAATCGAAGGTTCTATCAAACTCAACTTTCCAAGAATTTTTCTGAATTTTTCTGAAGTTTTCAAACTGAGGGTTGAAGATCCTTCACAGTGGCGTACGCAGGGGGGGTGGTGTTGATTGGGGTTTTAAGCCCCCATTGCAATGAAATTTTGCATAATATAGGAATATGTGAGTTGTAGCTCTGTAACCCCCCATTGAGCCTATAACCCCCCTTATGAACTTTCTGCGTCTATGATTCTTCAGGATATACTAAAACGCGTTTCTTTATGGCTAATTCTTCAAGATTCTCAAGTTGAAATTCTGGAGATTCTGCAAGCTTTCTCTTAAAATGTCTCTCCAGCATTTTTGCGGTTTCTCTTAAAATCCAGTTTTCTGGATTCTTAAAGAATATTCTTAACAAGCTTCGTTTCAGCTGGTATCTTCGATGTTCTTCCGAGATTCTCAAACTTGTTCCCAACTTTTAAAAGGCGTATGCTTTGCGCCGCATCACTGTAAAATGTCGAAAACAGATTAAGACAATGAAAAACTAATGGAAGTGTTTTCCTAAAGTACGCAATATGCTTCCATTGGTATTTTATTATCTGAGGCTCTTACAGTTACTTCGTTTTACGTTGTTACGTAGGGGCGGCTCGAGGTTGATTTTGAATCCGGGCGGCCTGACACAGATTGCTTTTTGGCGCCCCCTCCGGCGAAAACAGGAGATTTTCACAGATGCACAGTGAGCCATATAGCCTACGCGATAAAAGTGGCCAACAGTCTCTGAAAGAATTTCTCTAAAAATGTCTCTAAAAAATTCTTTAAACGTATCTCTTTTTAAAGAGATTTTTTACTATTGGGTCCATTAAAAAAATTTTAACTTGACTTCAGTTTGGCTCCCCCATCCAAACGGGGCCCCGGGCGATCGCCCGGCTCTTAAGTCGCCTCTGTTGTTACGGCTCAAAACATACACATCTAGGCAAACGCGTCTTTGTAATTCTCAAACTGATTCTCCAAATTCTTCGAAGTTTCCCAACTTGGTTCCCCATAGGTTATTCGAAGATGTGAATATCAGATGACAATTTAATATTGCGTTAGATAACAGTTTATTTATTCGTGTTTTATGA
>QLNU02015359.1:80479173-80496602 GCA_006491805.2 Dysdera silvatica | reverse complement strand
GTATTTATACATTTAATATTGTCGGATGCTCTACGTGGTTGATCATTCCTGGTTTCCTTTTGATATTTTCCGTTAATTATAGTTTTTCATGTTCTGTTTTTTGGCGCCTTGGGCCTTGGGTATCTCGCTTTATACATGTAACAAATATGCTTTGCTTGCATTTTGCGACATACCTCCAGAAAAGGCGCCAAGCATGAAGTCTTGGAAAAGGCCACTAACGACAGTTCTAAAGCTGCATGCTTATGTTACATTATATATTTCTGAGTTTATATATATATATATTTAATCCAATGGTTATTTTTTATATTTTTCCTCTTACTTTAATTCTATCAAACCTATTTTATTTAATTCTCCTAAACACATTTTTTATTTTATATATGCTTTTGCTAATTTTTGCAATATAGCTTATCTATTATATATATTATTATCACGACGCTCTAACCACGGCCTGCAAAAGGGTTGCTGGTATCTAACTGGAAGGAGACCCACACGCTGAACGTATGTGACGATGTGTGGAACCGGCCAGGCCAGTAACCTAGTGTCCTACCCCGCCTTCAAGTGGTGCAGGCTGGGCTTTCTATTTATGAGGCAAATTAATATTTGCTGCACGGATGGAAAGGCGGAAGGGGAGGGCTAATTCACCAACCCGTCTAGCCAGCGTGGTGAAATGATGGCTAATTCCTCCAATATGCTAATACACCAAAAACCATGGCCCCTAGTCTCCAGGTGCTGGAGTGCTCCTGATCAAGGCAGCGGTCAGCGTGGCATGAAAGCAGGGGGTGCTAAGAATCACTGGAATGGCCCAGGCTGCCGTTTGTTATTGACCTTGGCAACGTATAATGGACGATCCCTTGCTTCTGAAGCAAAACTTCAGGAATTGGAAGAGGAACTTGAAAAGATCAAATGGGACATTATAGGACTCAGTGAAGTCAGAAGAAAAGGTGAAGAGTTGGTGGAACTTAAAAGTGGACATTTGTTTTATTATAGAGGAACGGAAACTGGAAGAACAAGTGGTGTTGGCTTCTTAATCAACAAAAGAATTAAAGACTACCTTCTTGAAGTCGAAAGCACGTCAGATCGAGCAGCGAGGCTCGTTGTTCAACTAACCCAGCGATACCAACTTCAGATAGTACAAGCATATGCACCAACGTCAAGCCATACCGACGAGGAGGTTGAGGAATTCGGCGAAAATACGTATGTGACGATGTGTGGAACCGGCCAGGCCAGTAACCTAGTGTCCTACCCCGCCTTCAAGTGGTGCAGGCTGAGCTTTCTATTTATGTGGCAAATTAATATTTGCTACACGGATAGAAAGGCGGAAGGGGAGGGCTAATTCACCAACCCGTTTAGCCAGCGTGGTGAAATTATGGCTAATTCCTCCATTATGTTGACACACCAGAAACCATGGCCCCTAGTCTCCAGGTGCTGGAGTGCTCCTGATCAAGGCAGCGGTCAGTGTGGCATGAAAGCAGGGGGTGCTAAGAATCACTGGAATGGCCCAGGCTGCCGTTTGTTATTGACCTTGGCTACGTTTAATGGACGATCCCTTGCTTCTGAAGCAAAACTTCAGGAATTGGAAGAGGAACTAGACAAGATCAAATGGGACATTGTAGGACTCAGTGAAGTCAGAAGAAAAGGTGAAGAGTTGGTGGAACTGAAAAGCGGACATTTGTTTTACTATAGAGGAACGGAAACTGGAAGAACAAGTGGTGTTGGCTTCTTAATCAACAAAAGAATTAAAGACTGTCTTCTGGAAGTTGAAAGTACATCAGATCGAGCAGCGAGGCTTGTTGTTCAACTAACCCAGCGATACCAACTTCAAATAGTACAGGTATATGCACCAACATCAAGCCATACCGACGAAGAGGTTGAAGAATTTTATGAAGAAATCAAACAGCTACATACCAAGGGGAAACAACATATCAAGCTCATCATGGGAGATTTTAATGCAAGAATTGGACAACAGGAACAAGGAGAGACATCGGTTGGTAAATACGGATACGGGGAAAGGAATGAACGTGGCGATCAACTCATAGAATTTGCAGAAGCTGAAAATCTTAGCATCATGAATTCATTTTTTAAGAAGAAACCGCAAAGAAAATGGACATGGAAACACCCCAATGGAGGAACCAGCGAAATTGACTATATACTGGCAAACAAGAAATCAATTATTGAAGATTGCAGCGTACTGAACAGATTTAATACTGGAAGTGATCATCGAATGGTGAGATGTAAAATGCACTTAAATACTAAACTAGAAAGGCAGAAGCTCATTAGGAAACAAGTATGTAAGAGGGTGGATTTAAAGAAATTAAAAGAAAATACCGAGGCATTCAAGTTGGAATTAAAAAATCGCTTTTCTGCACTGGAAGGACTTATTGAAGAAGTTGACATCTCAGAAGCAAATGAAAACATTGTTAAGACAATAATTGAAACTGCTGGGGAAATTGGTGGTGTAACCTGTAAAAAGCAGAATAGCAAATTATCTGAGAAGACGAAACAGCTCATGAAAAGGCGAAGAGATATGAAGGTGGACAATCAAAATACCAGTTCCAGGATTGAGTACATAGAACTTTGTAAAACTCTGCGCAAAAGCATGAAAGAAGACATAAGAAAATTCAACTGTGAGTTAGTAAGGAAGGCCATTGAAAATAACAAGAGCCTTAGGGTTGTTAAAGGAAGTTTATCTGTTGGGAAGAAACACATCATTGCATTAAAAGGAGAGGATGGCACCGTAACAAGAAATAGGGAAGAAATACTTAGAAGAGTTGAAGAATTCTACAAAAAACTATATGAAAGTAACAGTGGATTAAACGAAGACACTGAAATAGTCGAAGGAACAGCTCCTAAAATCTTAAAAGAAGAAGTTTCATTTGCAATAAAAAGTATGAAGAAAGGAAGAGCCCCTGGCGATGATGGTATTACATTAGATATCCTAAAAGAAGCTGGAGAATATGTAGAAGACATACTTGCAAAATTCTTTACCAAATGTCTTAACAGCGGTAACATACCAAACCAATGGGATTCTGCAACAGTAATTCTTTTGCATAAAAAAGGTGATAAAGAGGATTTGAAAAATTACCGACCAATTAGCTTGTTACCTGCTATTTATAAAATCTTCACAAAAGTGCTAACACATCGCCTGCAGAAAAAATTAGATGCAGCTCAACCAAGAGAACAAGCTGGATTTCGAAGTGGATTCAGTACAGTGGACCATATTCAAGTATTAAGAGAATTAATTGAAAGAACACATGAATATGAACTTCCATTGTGTGTTGCATTTATTGACTATGAGAAGGCCTTTGACTCTATTAAAACATCAGCAGTCATCAACTCTTTAAGATCAACAGACATTGAGGATGTGTACATTGACATGGTGAAACGTGTGTATAAAAATGCAAGTGCAAAATTTCGGTTACATAAAGATACCAAAACTATCAAAATTGGTAAAGGTGTGAGGCAGGGAGATACCATTTCTCCAAAACTTTTTACTTCAGCTTTACAGATGATTTTTCAGCTGATAAATTGGAATAACAAGGGAATAAAAATAAATGGTGAATATTTAAATCATCTGCGGTTTGCTGATGACATTGTTATTTTTTCAACGGACCCATTAGAACTCCAAGACATGGTACAAGAGCTCTCAACTAGAAGTGAAGAAGTTGGACTCAAGATGAACCTACAAAAAACTAAGATCATGTTCAATAATTTTGTAGAGGAAACAAAAATACAAGTTGACAACACTGAGCTAGAAATTGCTGATTCATATATTTACCTTGGCCAGCTGATTTCAATGGATGGCAACATTATGAAAGAACTCAACAGACGTATTAAACTTGGCTGGAGTGCATTTGGAAGAAACAGTTTTATCCTGAAGGGGAAATTGCCTTTATGTCTAAAAAGAAAAGTCTTCAACCAGTGTGTATTGCCAGTCCTCTCTTATGGATCAGAGACATGGAGTCTAACAGTTGGAGCAATACGAAAGTTACAGACAACGCAAAGGAGCATGGAGAGGTGCATGCTTGGAATAACTAGGAGAGATCGAAAAAGAAACACTTGGGTGAGAGAGCAAACTAGAGTAGAGGACATCATTGTTAAAGTAAAAGGGCTGAAATGGCGATGGGCTGGGCATATTGCAAGAAGAACTGATCAACGATGGACAACAGAAATTCTGAACTGGATTCCAAGAGACCACCGAAGACCTAGAAAACGTCCTCAAACTAGATGGGTGGATGAAATAAGAAAACAGGTTGGGGTGACGTGGAAACGAATGGCCCAGGATAGACTTGTGTGGAAAGCATTTGGAGAGACCTTCATCCAGCAGTGGATAGATAATGGTTGAATATGATGATGATGATATATATATATATATATATTTTTTTTATTACATATAAATAGGAGTGGGTGGGAGTATGAGAAGCAGGAGGCTTAATAGTGCTCTATTTTCAAGCAGAATGTGATTATACAAAACATTGATTATTTTTTATCAACCTTTTCTTCTCCAATATGTCCAATTTCTCGTGACAAAAACAATGTTTTTAATACTGATGCTGCCTTTTTTTTAAACAAGGAAAGTGGATTCTGTGTAGGAAAGGTGTCTTTTTTATTTCCTTAGAAAAAGTGGGGGGGGACTGCATAAAATCTGAGAAGAGTAATAATATATATTACAAACTTTTCCGTGGCATTTTTAAATCCTACAATGCAACTGACCAGATTTGTTACATGCTTTTTCAGCTGTTTAAATGCCGTCCATTTCGAGCAGCCACTTCCTCCAGCGCATGTAGCTAGCTAGCTAATCGTCTAAATTGAGTCCCAACACGATTGTTATACGATGAATAGATCACGTCACGTTTGTGAATCTAGTATATCAATAGAAATGTCAGTAAAATTGTCTGTCAGTAAAACAGCTGAATGAATACGGTATAATTGGGGATTTGGATATTGAATTTCCATATTATATAACATCCGAATATCCCATACCCAACTACACACGCATTGTTCTATATAAATAATCGTATTAATGTCAGATTAATCGGTTACTGCGAAATAAAACCAGGATTTTCCGAAATAGAAAGGAAAGCTCAATTTCTGTCAGCAAAATTTCAAATAATCTGGAAATTTTGTTCTCAGTGTAAAGATACAAAGGAACTTCAACACTATCTCTCTCTTTCACTTATCTGAAAACATTTAATTACATATATTAAATTATTATTTCGATAATTAAAATGTCACAATTTATGTGTTAATTATAATGTTAACTGTTTTAGAAATAGTCTGTAAATAAATAAATAAATAAAAGCGTGTTTTGCCAAAAACATTAAAAGAGTATCTACTTAGAATATGATAATAACATATAAGTTATATATAATTTAAAAGATAGTAATAACATATAAGTTATATATAATTTAAAAGATAGTAATAACATATAAGTTATATATAATTTAAAAAGATAATAATAATTAGAGCATGGATTATATGCAGTTGCATATTTTAGCCCTTTTTAGCATTTGTGCATATAAATGCATAAAAATTATGAATTTCCAGAATAAATGCATATTTTAAGGGTTTTAGTAATTTTAAGAATTTTATTATTCCCTAATCCAAAAAATTTCACTACAACGCTAAAAATTCCTTGTATTTCTTATTTTAGCAGAAAGGCAATGGAATTTGTAAACGTACACGTTTAATTATGTCCTACGGCGCCAAAAACATTGTCCTAGCTGAATTATAGCCACAATCTTTCTTTTTTTTTTTAAGAGAACTAAAGATTAGTTTTACTATATTCTAGACTGGCAATTGATTGAAAGTCAAATTAAAACAAACACTTATTCTAAAATTCCACACCATTTTCCTTCAGTGATAGACATGGGTCTATCATCGATAAACTATTCGTAACTGACAACCCGCAAAAATTTATAAATGCTGTTCAATATCATTATAGCTCTGGAAAGGACCATTTTGGTCATAAAAATGCTATTATGTGATAGAAGATGAAGCTTAACTGTTTAGAATATCGAATGACACATTGTGATATACCGCCAAAGAAATTGTGCTGTATTAAATACATAATTTAATGTATATCGAATTTTTCTACTTGGCGGTTAATAATAATCCTATACGTTTTAAAATCCAAGACATAAAATTCCGAGAGTTAAAAATTTTTAAGTACATATTTATTTATTTATTTTAGGTGCATATCTATTCATTTTAAATGCATATACATGGATATTTTGAGGTTCTTTAGTGCATGTTTTGAGGTTTCTTAATGCATATTTTACCGGCTTTTAGTGCATATAATCCGAGAACTAATAATAATAATATTATTATGATGATGATAATGATAGTAAGTTATCCCGATTGTGATAGGTGCACTGGGGGCCATCACACCTAATTTAATACATCAATTCCCGTTGTCACCTTCACGTGACACCTTTTCAAAATCCCACTGTAAATTTGATATTGTAGACAAATGCTGACATACAGGTTTCCCAGGAAAAACTGATCTCTGTCGTTAGAGTATATATAGTAACCGCTGCAGTTTTGTTTTACTCCTGGAAGAGCTTTGAATTAAAATTCAAGATGGCGTACGGTCATAACATGCATTCTACGCCTTCTAACAAGAGATCACCATTCCTTTAAAACGTAAGTAAATTTAACCATTTATTACTAAATTGTATTTACATAGGTAGTACTTTATGATAATGTTTCTACTTTTATAATAGTATTTTTGATTACTGCAATTTTAGCTATCAAAAATCACGTGTCACCTACAAGTCGTATTGAATATTGCACGAACCTTATTTATACCAACATTTTCCTCGTTCGTCTAATGGTCAGGACACTCCAGTCTAAACGGAGGGACGTAGATTCGAATCCAGGATGAGAACGGCGTCTCTTTTTCTCCTAAACAAAAACAGCTCTAGTTTGAACGTATTTCTAAGTGGGTGTCGAAAATTATTAAGTAAAAAAAAAAAATTGTAAATTATAATATATGTAAAATCGCAATTTATTTCAGATTATTGGGGGGACACGGGCCAATAGAACTCTACGCGTATGGATATATGACACCACGTTGTATACACTGGCGGATCTAGTCCCCGTCAGGGTTAAATAGGAAAAAAATAAAGACGATGAAGAATATTTTATGTATTGTTTGTTACGACTGTAATAAATAAAAGTCTTACACAGGCGTCCAAAGTCTCTAAGTCTTGGAGAAATGCGATCCAGACGTTTTTTTCACGAATCTTCAAGCTACTCGTCTTTCAAACTACGTTTTCAGTAAGGGTTACTTCAGCATAACGTAGTTTTTTATCCTTGAAGCGCCGTCAAACTTGGCTTCGAACGCGGATGACAGAAGAGACTTTTAATACACACCCACAGAGACATTCATATTGATGTAAATAAAGTGATTGACAAATTTTCAAAGAAACCAAGATGGCTCGACTTTGCACTATAAACTTCAAATTTTTTAAAAAGTTGCTTGTTATAAAAAAAGTAAAATAATTACGATGTTTTTGTAGTTTAAATTTAAACTTGTTCTATTAATTACATTGTAAATTATCGTTTTTGGTTATTGTATATGTCTCCTTTACTAGGTTATCCTTCTGTCATACTTGACTATAATCTACCCTAAACCATATAGTTTAATTAAAGAAAAGCCCAGCTTTAATTCATTGTCGTAAATTAAATATTTTGGTGAGTATAAAGCAGGGTTGTCCAACCTTTTTGTGTAGTGGGCCACTTAAGTAATTTTCACGGATCTTGCGAGCCAGCGGTTTCTTTAAAAAATCGAAAAAACTAACTTCCGTTAAACTAACTAGTCCTAACTAGTCCGTTCGCGGAAAATTGGCGGGTAGTAACTGTTAAGTACACATTGTATTGTATTATTTTTTTATTTATGATGATGGCTGACTTCCGTTGTTGTGATGAATTTGATTGATGCATTTGATTAAGTTTATTATTAACCAACAGCTTGTTGGCTGTAATTATTGCTTAGAATAAAACTGCTGTTTGTTATTGTAAAAGGTCGCCAATTTGGCGAGATGGAGATGACAAAAAAAAAAGATAATTACAATTTCCTTAAAATACTGATTCGATTCCTCTGTAGTTAGGTTAGATTCTTCAACGTTTACTTACATTTACTTTTAGGTTCAGTTCCTCAAATCAGCAGGGTTAATTCCTTGTACCTTGGAATCTTTCTTTATTTGCAGATGAAAATATTTGGGCCGTTTAGCCCAGTGGCAATGGCACAATAAAATTTCCCAAGCAGCCAATATTTTGGAATTACTAGAAAATGAACTCCCAGAATTAAATAATTTGAAATTTACATTTGTAAGTTACCAAAAATTGCATTATACGAATTTCTTTTTCTTTTTGCGGCTCAAGGACTACAGTGGTCATGCTGCGCCGGGACCTACAGTTTTCCGAGGAATCCGAACCTCTTAAGGCCTGGGGAACCAAACCCCGGACTACAGTGAGCAGTGCGATCTTTTATGAGATCTCTGAGTAAGCGTTCTTTTTGCACTGCTGGGAGTCGAACCCGGATTAGCCGCGCAATAGGAGAACGCGTTACCACACTGCGCCACCGCAGGGCAATTACATGAATTAATTAGTTACGTACAAAAACCCCGGAATATTTACATACTGAATCTACATGAAGAAACCTCATACCCAGATTCGAGAATTGGAGGCCGCAGAGGCATGACACAAGAAATATATACGTCATATATACGCTATATATATAAATATATACGCTTTGCCATATGTGGCGGGTGTCTCAGAAAAACTGTCTCGAATTCTCAGTTGTGTGAATGTTAAGACCTACTACAAACCTGTCTACACCCTGCGTGATCTATTACTTAAAGTTAAGGATCGCGTCCCTGAGGAGGAAAAATCTGGTGCTATTTACCAAATACCGTGTGGAGACTGTGACAAGGTGTATGTTGGACAGACGGGAAGATCGATACGTCTACGAGGGAAGGAGCATATGCGTGCGGTAGCTAGGGGAGACGATTCAAACCAGTTGGCTGAACATGTCTTCAGGGAGGGTCACGAACCAGATTGGCATTCGATGAAAGTATTACATCAGAATGTGACGAATCTGGGGAGTAGACTTTTTCTGGAATCATGGGAAACCTACGGTTTGAGGAGTCGTGCAATAAACATCGCAAAACCTCTACCAGAACCTTACAGGATTTTTGCAAAACCTCGAGTTGGGGGTGTTTTCCCGGTTGGGGTTTTCGCAGCCTGAACTGTCCCGCACCAGATGACGTCAGATGAGGATTCCCAAGATGCGGGTATATAAGCTTAGGACTTTCACGAACTCTTCATTCTGCCTTCACTTGACAAAGGGAGCAGTTGGCTCCCGAAACGTCGTGTTTTTAAACCTTACGCCAGTGTCGAAATAACTGTTTGTTATGGAATCTCCTGGTGAAACTCTGTATTGTTTCGTTGATTGTTATATTTTATAAAATAGAGAATCATGTGCATGAAATATTCTATGATGTTATGACTAATTATAGCAAAAATTGTATTTTAAATAGCATTCCATATAGTGCAAAAGGTGTGTTTATGTGTAATAAATAAAACGTTTTCCAAAACAAGTTGTTACCGTTAGAAAATTTGCCAACTGTGATAACTTTACATAAAGCTACCTAATAGGTCCACGTCATAATTCCAGTTTTCTCAAAAAAAGTGAGTTGTGATTGGAAAGGGGAAATTATTTCGAAGCCTAGTGAGGTTCTCCCTTTCTACTCTAACAGGCGGGGCTTAGTGATTTATTTTATAAGTGTTTCTCGCCAAGAAAAGGATAGTAAAATTTTGTTCTCATTGGTTGGCCTTCAAACCTTAATAAGTCGAAAAATATGAATTTCTCAGCATTTTCGAATTAACATATTTTACTTAGAATTTTGCAAGAAATCGCACTGTGCGGAGTTTATGCGATCTAGACGGGACACACTGTATATTAAGAAGATACATGGACAGTTCTCAGGTTTCTGGGTGAGACTTGAACTGAACCAAGAACTCCAGATCAAGAGGATAGTGATTATCTCCTTGACGCTGTGTAATACAACAATGTATAACGGACACAAAAATAAAATAAATGCGGCAGATTATTGCGATTAACCTGGAATTTGGTTAAGCGGTAAGTTCGGGGTACTACTGTATATTACTTTGACGTATTTCGACATACCTTACGATGTAAAGAGGTTGTTGTTGGGGTTTTTTTTGTTGTTGTTTTTTGAGGTTTTGATTTTAGAATCCCTGTCTCAGGATCGCATATATTATATAAGCACGAGGGCCAGTATCGTGCATTCGCGCTCGGTTGCCGTGTGATATCGTTACCAGACGGGTTGTTCCATTGCAATTTAGGGAAAGCCATCTTGGAGGAACTGGGTTTTCCCACGCGAATAAACAGTTTCAGCAAGACGCCCTTCCCTAAACGAAATGGACTAACCCATCTGCTACCGGTATCAAGCGTCAGGTCTGCGCGAATGCACAATACGTAAGTTTTTAGAAAATAATATACAAAATACGTCTATATGGAAAAAAACGTTTTATCGCTTTTCAAGATGTTCTCCTTTACACTTAGTACACATTGCATTCGAATAAACCAATTTTCAAAATAGTTATGCCATTCAGAGTTTGGTATAGCAGAAACATGAGATTTTTTAGCTTCAATTGCTTCTTCTGAGCTGTTAAATCGTTGACTACGCATTTTATTTTTGACCGTTGGGAAGAAAGGGGAATCGTTGAGTGCTGAGTCAGGTGAATAAGGGCAATCACTCATCAAATCAATATTTTCATGCCTCAAATAATTGACAGTTTGAAATCCAGCATGTGATCTTGCATTGTCATGATGAAGGACGATGCGACGTACCGAATTATTTGCTGTGATTTCAGCAACCACTTCTGGCAAACGAATTGTCGCATATCAATCAGCATTTACTGTTCTACAATCCTCCCATGCAACGGTTGCAACACGGCCGGATTTACCAAAAAAACGAGGCAGTCGTTTTCTTTGAAGTACTTCGTGCACGAAGGAATTTTGTAGGATTCGGTTCATTTTGGAACACCCAAACAGTGGATTGTTGTTTTGTTTAGGGTTCACAGGAAGAAATCCAGCTTTCATCACCTATTATAATTTCAAAGATACGTTTTGAGACCACAGTTGAATCTTTTCAAATTTTTCTTGCATTATTGGACACGAGCATCCTCTTGAGTTTGATTTAAATTGTGTTGTATCCAACACACACATACCTTCGAGACATTTAAGTTTTCATGTAAAATCGAATGCACTCGGGTCCCTGAAATGTTTAAACATGTCTCAATTTCATCGTATGTGATATGATGACCTACAGCGATTAATTGTCGCACATCATCAACGTTTTGTGATGTCACAGCAGTTTTCGGTCGACCTTCACGAAACTCATCACTGTGACCCCTACGTCCAAAATGGAATTATTTAAAGTGGTTGTAAATTGTTGCTTTAGATGGTGCTTCATTACCAAAAGTCGAATTCATACGATCGACAAACATTGCTGTGTCAAACCTTGTCGAAATTCATACAAAACCATGGCTCGAAAATCCCTTCAACTTAAATCCATGCTTTTCACTACCCCATTAACTTCAAAACAACGCCGCAAAAAGGATTTTGTAGCAATTCTGGTTCTGTAACACCCAATGCTTACGTGAAAGTTGAAATTTTAAAAATCAACAACAATGAAAGCTATGATCTTTTGTGTTGCCAGATTCTAAAAACTTGAGTACTGTGCATTAGCGCTCAGTTGGCGCGTGATACCGTTAGCAGACGGGTTAGTCCATTGCAGTTTAGGGAAGGCCGTCTTGGAGGAACTGGTTTTTCCCACATGAAAAACCAGTTTCGGCAAGACGCCCTTCCCTAAACTGCAATGGACTAACCCGTCTGCTAACGGTATCAGGCGTCAGGTCTGCGCGAACGCACAATACTGGCCTACGTGTAGTATGCCTTGATGATTGCACGGTCGAGCTAAGCTCGTTATTTAGATTAATTGTGTTTTAGATAATTCCCGTTAGTTAGATTAGTCCCACATTTCAGATGATTCCCGTTTTAGACGATCACGGTTAGTTAGATAATCCCGTTTTAAACGCTTTATAGGGATGTTTGAAAGACAAAGATCGCCAAAACTACATCGTTCTTAATGCATTACATATTAACTTCTGCCGCTTTGAGTTTTCAAAGTCAATCACTTATTAATCAATCAAACATAATATTAATTATAACAAACTGATTAATAATCATCAATTATCTTAAGTATCACGAGTAGACTGCATTCTGCATTGGATATATGGATGAAAGTTGGGCGTTAAAAGCATGGGCGCCCACGGCATAAAAATACTGGGGGGACAATATACCAGTAGAAGGCATTTTGTTTAAAATTGGAGGGAGGGGGACAAGGAACCATAATACTAACATTGGGGGATGGGTCCCCCTGTCTCCCCGCTAACGGCGCCCGTGGCTAACAGTATAGATGGAGATACCCACGCCGCTACTGTGGTAAGGCGCCTATCCCCTACGTTGTATTTCCGAGTTGGACCCCCGAAGTTAAAAAAAAAAGAAAAGTTAAATATAAAAAATAAGTCGGGATCTCTTTCATTGATAAGTCCCAGGTTGTATTTGCAAAGCTTTGGATGTTAAAATTAAATTCGCCAGGTTCCAAACAGTTAAATAATATTACCTCCCATAAGCAGGGGTGATTGTTAAGTCCAAACCAAATTCCCTGAAAAGTTACGTAATATTTTTGGTAAAGACACTGATTTCCACAAGAATATAAAAAATTATAGGAAACAAAAGGAAATTTTGGTAATTTAAAAAAAAAAAAAATCCCCAAGGGGCAAGTTGAAATTTACGAAAATCTCGGAACATAATCATTCCTGCATAAGGGCAGCAGCGCAGAGTGGGTTGCCAGAGCCCAGGGCAAGTTAAGGATTGTACCCACTAAAACCTGTTAGTACTCGCTTCCACCAGTTCAATATGGAAATTTCGTGCCCAGGGCTTTTGTCCTGGTGGAATCCTCCACGCCACACCATTGCATAAGAAACAATTCCTTTGGTCTTATTTCTGAACACACGGTTCCTTTCTAACCCTGATGCGTTCACTAAGCTGAAAGAGAGTAAACTTTAACTTATTAGACGGTGTGATTTTCCCCATTACTCAGCAGTTCCATCTTTATGTTCCTTCGCAAATTGGAGGGTGTTTTTTCTTTTTTTTTTTATTAGTTTCACTAACAAGCAGTAGTAGCTCGTCCATAAGAGCTGTAACACTTCCTTTTTTGTATTTTCTTTTAAAAGATATAATATATTTATTCACCACCATTGTAATCATCCATCTTTTGGTGGTCCGGAAGTGCATACAACCAAAATTCGGTGCTCCACGGTTTCAAACAATGGTTATCATCACACCATAACCTTTCTATGTATATAATTTTTATGGGGAAAAACATATAGGGTGCAAAGCCAATGCTAAAAATGAACACCAACAAACCAGCGCTTCTTAAAATTTATTTATATACGTACGTCACAAGCCACACACAAATTTAATACACAACAAAACCCAAGAAATCAACTCAAAAAGAAGTGAAGTTGAAAGATTTGATTGTCTCGTACTTTTCATATATATATGTATCTCACAGTCATATCGGGACAATACAAGCTATTGCATATAGATGCGTGTATGTAAATATATTATTGGTATAACCATTATCAGCCACTAAACATATTGCTTTAATATTACGTAAGTCGCAGACAAAACATTAATAAATTACAATCAAGTTAAAAAAAAAAACACTAATAAAAAATATCAACATGAAGTCATGGAAACTTTACGAAAGGAATTTAAAAAAATCAAAAAAAAAGAGATCGGATAGATTTGACTTTCATTTCCAGTGTCGAAACACTCGTGAGAATTATGCTACATTGAAACTACCCCACCGTGCGAGGTAGATCTTCTCAGGTGAGGTAATTTCAACTGAAGCAGCATTTATAAAAAAAAAGTCTGGTAGCAGTCATAGTGTTAGAATTTCATATACACTCCTTTGCGGCTGGCACAGGTACATGTGTACAGCTACGTTGTATATACAGAATAAAAGGGTCGATCAAAATCTATATACACCATAACAGCTAAAGATAACTATACTAAAAATGGGAAATCTATATACATGGTATATACATTATCATAATTAAATGGTGAGCTCTGAAACTATAATATTCATATTTCATTATTAGGTACTAAGAACTTTTTCGAAAGTGCATCGTTACGTACTCAACAATGATAAAGAACACAAAAAAAAGTGTGTTTGTGTTATCTCCAATGTCTTCTATAATTACTATTACCCACAAAAGAATAATGAATGAAAAGCTCTTGCATCAAATGAGATGATTTCCTCGTCACAACTTGGAACCAGGGTTGGCCAGTTTTTGTCAAGGTGGTTAAAACCACTGGTCATAAATAGTTAAAACTGGCAGAAACCCAGAAAATAAATATTTTGCGCATTGAAAACCTACCAAAATACCCCAAATGGCAAAAGGGAGTGTATTTTAAAGTAAAATAGGTTTAGTTACAATGTGTATAGTATTTATTCAAAGGTTACATCATAGCAAATTCACTAGCATTTAAGTTCAGGCTGATCTTTTCGATAAAGCAGTCTATAGCAAAAGATCAGTTTTGCTGCTATTTCCTAATTCAAACAATTTCTTAATTTATTAGGAATAGACCAATAGCTTAAGAAAAATATTCTTCCAAGCCCACCAGTACTGAAGGTAATATCGTCGGTGCATAAACAAACAGGTACAAAATCTTCATTTATAGTTTTCTTTAAACTATGCCACCACATAGAAGTCTGGACATTTTCTAAGATTTTATTGGAGTAGTATGTTTCAGGAAAAGGAGCTGATTTTGCTCAAAAAGCTATAATGTGAAGTACAAAATTTGGGTTAATGACATTAAAGAATTTCATAGTGTTTTCTTCCTGCTCCTGTGACAATTTAGATCACATGTACTTTGGATGAAGTATATAAACTGGCATATATGATGTTGAGTTATTGTCTTGTGTGTGTAAGTTTACTTTTATCATTTTTTTATTCATTTCCGTAAGATTATCATCTTTAATTACCATTTATTTCACATGCAGCTGCAATAGAAAAATTATCTTTTCGAATCTCAAACAGGGCAATAGCAATAGATTTTAAAAGCTGCAACAAGTCTTTTTACATCTTTATTAATCATCTGATTATTTATGACCTGAACAGTTCCTTTATCATCCATATCATTTTCATGATCTTCGAGTAACATAGATGGGATGATTCTTTATGAACAATTCCAAGCAATCTACCTGACTTTTCCACCTTATATTGCCAGGTATTTGTGGCTTCACAGTATTTATGTATTCCTTTAGCCAAGCACCCTGTCTGTAATGATTTCTAAAATATTTCTAAACAGATACCATATGTTTTAAAACAGACTTGAAAAATATGTGGTTCATTGGCTGTAATACAGCTTAACCGATTGGTTATAAACCACTAAGGCTTTTTCTTACTGCCAGTCTGTCAATGTTGCTACTTTTTATTTTATAGCCAAAGGTCTAATGAGGTAGAGAATATAAATAAGGCGAAATAGGCATAATAAGTTAAATAATATGGCCTGCGAAAGATGGTTTTTGTAACAAATCTTTGATGTACTCTAGTATTTTTTAATTATTTTAAAATATTTTAATTATTAAAATTATTAATATAAAGCTTTACGATATATTAAATTATTGTAATAAACATATATATTTGTAATCTTTCATTTACTAAATAATACAACACTATTTTAAGTACTTTTATTAGTTTCTGCCAGTTTCTCCCACTTTCTGCCGGTTAAAACCAGTTTCTGCCGGCAGAAAGCCAACCCTGCTTGGAACACAGGATAATATCACCTCACATGGTACACTTTAAAAGGTTTTCGATTGGATTAATCAACGAGTGTATGGAAAAAATTTTGACACCTATATATGATATTAGCTGCTTCAATTTCCAATGAAAAATCACAAAAGATACACCTCGGTTGCTTTTGGTGTTGACCATTTGGCAATTATGTTGACTCTGAGAAGGGTAATAAAATCCTACAAACAATGTGTGAATTAATAACAAATGTTTGCAATGAATGCAACTTTTTAATGGAAAGGATCACATCTTCCAAATAGCTCTTGATGGAAGGTATATTTAAATAAGAAATTATTATTCCGCATTAAGCTCAAACAGTACTGATCAATCAGTTTCAGCCACTCTTGAATCTAGCTTGGTTATAATAATTTATTATCAATTTCTCGAATATTGATGATTAAATATTAAAATGGTGCTACAGGCCCATTTCTTACCACATTTGTTGTGAAAAACAAGAACAACATTCAAAGGGAGAATTGTGGTTGTGTTTTCATTTGTATATTTTAGTTTAGTTCATGCTTGCTTTCAATTTTTTTTTTTTAGAAACTTCATTTTACTTATTGACATCTTTTAACACCAGAATCGCGGCTGAGGTCAAATTGACCGCTTGTGAAGTTTAAACTCAAATATCTTTTAAACCTTTCGTGTTTGAAAGCTAGAAATTCTTGACTTTTCCTAAAATATGTTCCTAATAGCATATATAAAGTTTTAAAAAAATACATTACAGAGAACCGTAGTTATAAGCATATGGACCTAGAACCGCGGAAGCGATCAATTTCATCGCGTTGTCGTTTTTTGTGTAAATAATTATTATAATAATCAATTAACAAGAATAATATGATGTATAAAGTAATAATAATAAATATGGTATATATATATAATGTATAAGAATTATGCGAACATCGTGGAATTATTCAGATTTTTTTTTCTTTTTGCTGATTGAATTCCAATTGAATGAATTAGATACACAGAAACATTATTAATCAATTATTAATGTTAATTAATTAATTATTAACATTATTAATAAAATATTAATGTTATTCTATCAATTCGTGAAATCGAGAGGAACGTAAAATAAAACAGATAGCCCTGAAAAATATTTGCCTTCGGTGCTACCAAATATAAACAACGTGGGAAATAATTGCAATGGATGAGAAAGAAACATTAGTTTGTAATCAGTGTCAAATAACAACCTTGAAAAATTGTACATAGCTTTTGTTTGCTTAAAATTTTTGCCATTAATTTTAATTTCTGTCCCGGTTTACGTAACTAAAAATTGATAACAGTTTAAATTTTACTTCTACATTTTTTTTTTCCTTTTTTGCAATTTTATGATCATAAATTTAAAAGTCCTTTCATTTTTCATGATATAACTCAGGCTAAAGGGGGGGGGGGCGATCGCCTCCTTTGGATCCGCAAATGACTTAAGGTTAATTTTAGTTGACGTTATGATATTAAAGAATATTTTT
>QLNU02015359.1:80467455-80479073 GCA_006491805.2 Dysdera silvatica | reverse complement strand
CTGCTCCTTTGGAAATTCGCAACTAGGCTCAGTTTTACCCGACGCCTCAATGGTTGCTAAACTTGGCTCACGTGGAGAATCACAATCTTGGTTTTCTCTTGCTTTTGGTGGATTTTCATCATTTGATTTTTCCAAAGGAGGCTGAGGTTTGGACACTGAAACTGGGTGTTTTACTACCCGGTAAGGCGACAATACCACTGGTTTTGGCAATTTATGTATCCATTCTCCCAAATTAGAATCTTTCTTCTTTTCCTTTGGAGACTGAGCTTCATCTGGGGCTTTAGCGCAGTTGCTGTCGACAGATTTTTTTGGTGGAGCTTTCAATTCCAGAGTATCTGATTCGACCGGTTCTAAAATTGTAAAAAAATATATATTTACGATCAGATATTCACAATTTTTGAAGCATTTAATTATTTGATAGCACTTGATAACAACTTTATAGAACATAGTTTTTGATGATCAAATACTCACAAAAAAAAAGTTTTTGTGCCTGGTAGGAGCCAAACCTACATCATCTTAATTGTCAATTAAATGCTTTACCCATTAAGCCACAGGCACAGGCATTGGCAACATAGGACAAGTCTGGGCACTACGGGTACACATAATATAAGGGGGAAAAAAAAAGAAAAAAAAATTGAGCACAGGTTGCACATTTTTGCTCTTGAAAAAAATTTTTTTTTAATCCAAGGGAAGGAAAGTGTTTACTCTTGCCCTATGCTGCCAACACTCATGGCTACAAGCGATGATCAATCTCCCCCCTGCGAGCATATGTAAGGTTTTCACTGCGGACTATAAATACAACCACATCATCAGCTATGATGAGAATTACTTACATTAAATAGTTTTTGACGTTGGTCAGTGTATCAACATGCTTCAGACAAATGTTTTGACCATTTCCAGCATTAAACAATGTTGTTTCTAATAGCCTTAAGCAATCAAAATACCTTATTTGCAAAACATCTCTAACTGCTTATTACGAAATGAGTTTGTCATCAAAGTATCCCCCCACTCGATCATATCCTCCACTCAATATCCACAAACAACTTAAAATTAAATTACTTCTAATGTTTCACTTAACTCAAAAGATACGATGTCTCATTTGGCTAATCATTCAGTGCTCGAGATCAACAATAAAAAGTACAGTGACACAATGGAGAAACCTACAACTCCAAAGAATTTATCTTTTAACTCTATTGGTAAAGATGTCGCCATGGAATCTTGGTGAGTGTTACCAAGATACCCAAAGTCTACACATACTTAAATCAATACAGTAGAAACTCGATTATCTGGACTAATTGGGACCAGAGACATTCGGATAATCGAATATAATCGAAAAATAAATAAATAGGAAATCAGAAAACCACAAAAATTTAAAAAACACATTTAAAAATGGTATGATAACTTTATTGATGTACATTAAACACATTGTATGTATATAAAAAATTATGATGCCTCAAAGATTTGAAACTACATCACAATAACCTTTAGACCAGCCAGCATGTGGCAAGCAAAGGGGGTTTCCATTATGAGAGCCATTTCCCTTACACTCTCTTCTCTTCTACATGGGGGTGCTTGTTTAAAAAAAAAATCTGAGCCGTACACATCCAGATAATCGAGGATCTGGATAATCGAGTTTCTACTGTATCTGTATTTGCTTACGCTGAAACCTACTATTTTTTTAGAAATCCAAACCTCTTAATGCACAGGAAACTAACCCCGGACTAACTATAACGAGCAGTTGGTAGTCAAGTGTGCTTTTTTTGGCATTGTTGTGAGTCGAACTTGAGTTAACAACAAGTTAGGTAAGAGCATTACCAATACACCACCACAGGGCCTTTATCAGTATTTCCACAGTGCAACAAAGAGGTGTGCTCAAAAATTTTGTGAATTTTACAGCGCTAATTAAGATCTATTAACCTGTATCATCATGTATGTGTCAATCATTTTCCAGAATGGTGATTGGGGATTTTATACAATTTAGTGGCATGAAGCTTCGCTCATTCCATTCGACTACATCTCGATGCCCTATAAGCATTATTATAGCTCATATCTATTTAACACAAATCGTACCACGAAAATACACACAAAAATACCACACTAAAATGAAATATGCAGTAACTCATTTGATAAACAAGATTTGTTTAACAATAACAGATTCAATTTGTATAATAATTTTAAAAAATAGATTCGATAAAATAAGAAGTCCAAAAAACCCAACTAAGGTCAATGTTTAAATTTAGCGGGTTTCATTTAACATTGGATCTGTTATTGTTTTGCAATGTCTGTCATCAATAGAAAGGTCAATCAGTGAGTGCTGCCTTAGAAGCTGTTGTTATTTACACACATAGTTCACTCACCAACACTCAGAGAGCAAGTAACAGTCAACTCTCCAAAAACTGATGAGTTGAAAATTGAAAGCTACAATTTGACGAGTTATAGTTTATTTCCAAATTTTAACTCAACTTCTGATTCCTCATGCACCAATTCGCAACTCTCCTATCCAAAACCTTCTGAATTTCAACTCTCCAATTTCCATTTGCAATGTTAACAATAGCTATCATTATTGCATTTACAGAAGACCTTTACCTTACTCTTTTTATTGTCGACAGATAGATCACAAACAATTATTTGACAAGTTTAATTGACAAATCATTTGAGTGTATTTTTATGGCGCAAGGGCAACAGTCACACTGTACTAATTAACAAATGAAGACTACTATCTCGATTGATTGTCGAGTTTTAAATGCTACGAGAAATCAATAAACTGCCACAACTAATTTTTTGAAGCGGCAGATTCAAATGAAACAATAACACAAGGAATCATCCTCTTTTTCAGGAATATATTTATACTCCCCTAGATTCATTCATTGATTGGGAATGACCATTCCTTTAAAGGGATCAATTATCATTGCCACCCACTCGGATCGATTCTGCATTCTTCATGAAAAATTCTCAAGATTCATGAAACCATATTCTTCATAAGATTTTATTTATTCACCACAAAGTCATTTTAAAGTGGAGATGCCGAATGAAGACACATTACTTGAAATAATTTGATGATGACACTGTGCATTATTAAATTAATTGAAAAGACAACAAATTAACACAGTTTAATTAAGTTTAATCGTTTACAGACTGTTTCAATAGCCCTGGGCTATTTTCGTCAGAACGGTCAACGATATACACACAATGTGTAATAACAAATACGTGTTACAAACGGCGGTTACAGATTACAGGTATAATGAAATGAACGGTAAAAATAAATACACACACACATGGGTTAAGGAAAACGTCTCTTGTAATGGAACGTAAAGTTTAGAGAAACGTTTCTAGTAGTAAAACATGAGTTTAAAAAGAAACAGACTAGTAGAATAATTATACTATATGGGAGGAAATGCATAATGTGAGACAGAAGAAACATTTTATGAAGAAATATTGTTCGATGTGGGGAGAAAATTCGTCCAAAAGGGAGAAATGAAATTGGACGGTAACTAGTCATTAACGGCATTATCTGCGTTGGCGACCATATGTAAGGCCTCAAAAAAAGTTGAGGTCCAGTGGAAAGGAAACTTTTTGGGTAAGTTGTGCTTTATGAAATAAAAATTTATAGCAAGATTCCCACGAGTGTTTAGCCAAAGCAGAGCTGTGGAGTTCTTGTTTCCTCACATAAGCGTCATGTTCTTTTAAACGAATTTGAAGGGCTCTGCATGTTTGGTCAATGTAAGCGTGATCACATTGGCAAGGAATGGAATAAATTTCCCAAAAATCAAGGTCAGAGATGACACCTTTGAATTTGGAGAATTCCAGTTTATTAATGGGAGTGAAGACAACACAAAAATTATATTTTCAAAAGCTGGAAACAATCTTGGTAGATATTTTAGGAACAAAGGTTATACAAATAGTTTTCAGTGCAAGAGAAGCGGAACCAATGAGAGATGTGGACAGTTTAAGTTGCGTGAATTTCTTCAGGGCACGATCGATGATGGAAGGTTCGAATCCGCAATCACAGCTGCAATTCTACGAATGTAGTTGAGTTCAATTTTGAGTGCTTCATCTGTGGATGAAAACCACAGAGCCCGAGAAACCAACAAATAAAATATGTTGATTTTCTAACCATGTGGATGTGCAGAAGAAACATGAGGCGGGAGACACACTGCAAATGTTTACAGTAAACACTTGTGAGGAAAACTAATTGCGTTCGATGGACAAGAACATCAAAAAAAGGAAGTGTGCTTTTGCTCTCCTCCTCGAAGGTGTGGATCCATAGAATTCAAAACATCCACAATTTCAAAGACTGTCAGTTTGTTTGAATAGAAGCCCTTGGAAAATAGAAACATCTTTGCATTATACACAACTCTGTAAGGTGGACCAAATCATTGATTTCGAAGTTAGAAAAGTGAAATTTTTGTAATCTCTGAGTGAGACAATCCAGAGAACCACAAATGGGAATGTTAGTGAATAAACTTTTAACATCAAAAGAAACCATCTTGGAATCAACTGGAGACAGCGATCTAATCTTCTTAATGAAATCAGTAGAGTTGCAAATGGTGAAAATGTTGTTAGCTAATAATGGAGAAAAATGCCTACGATATATCTAGAAAGTATATGGGTTTCTATACCAATATTGGATACTATGGGGCGGAGTGGGATACCAGGCTTGTGAACTTTAGGAAGAGCGTAAAAACGGGTGACATTTGCAATTGAAGGTACGACTGATCTTTTTGGGTTTTTTTTATCTAGAGTGACCGAATTCTGGACGATTTTATTAACCAAAGCGAGTTGTGCAGAAGGGTTCTTCTTAATAGGAGTATAGGAGCCATCACTAATAAGAAAGTTGATGCCTTCAATATATTGATCTCTATCCATAACTACAACCTGAGCACATTTATCTGCCCTCGTGATGATCAAGTCCGTGTTAGAAAAAGGGTCCTTGATTGCTAGTTGGTCAGTGATAGGAATGTTGGGCCAAGGTTCAATGTTAACGACTAATGATTCAGCAATAAAATGCCTAAGTACATCCTTTTGCCCAGAATTGATCTTGCTGTACTGTAGAGTTCTTTCAACAGGTGCGATGAATTTAGCAGGATGAACAAGACAGGCAATACTGAAATTCGAATTCGAAAGAAGATTAACTTGGTGGTTGTCAAGGGTAACTTTGGAAATGTTAAGAACGGCTTTCTATACCAAAAAAAAAAAGGGGGCTGGTTAGATGACGAAGGAGAGATAAGCTTAGAAAAAATTTTGTTGGGGATTTTTTGATGCTTGGAAACGATGGAAAGACACTTAGCATGGCTCCTTGTGTCCCATGAACTGAAATAAGGGGTGAAGAAACAAGTTTCAAATGAAGAGGAGGTAAAGTTCCTCTTTAAGATGAGCAATTTTTGCCTGGACCTGCTTAATGACCATACGGAGAATGCTTAATTTGCAGTGCAAAAGTGTTTTATCCAAGTGCAAATTAGGATGTAAGTTGCATTTAAGATCATTGAAATTTGGAATAACTTTGTAGTTGTGGCATTTAACCAGAAATCCCAGATGTTGAAGATGTCTACATCTTTTGAAATGAAGTTTTTCAAGCCTGTTTAACTCAGGCAACCATGAAGTTGAAGAAAGTATAATAAGCGCAAAATTAACGGCCAAATTGAAATAAACAGAAAGAAGAATAAACAACAAAAAAATGGTGGAAAATTACTTAAATGACCAGTTGCTGTCCAATTTCTTTTCTCCCTTTTGGAAGAACTTTCTCCCCACATCGAACAATATTTCTTCATAAAACGTTTCTTCTGGCTCACATTATGTATTTCCTCCCATATAGCCTAATTTTCTACCAATCTGTTTCTTTTTAAACCCATGTGATACTATTAAAAACGTTTCTCTAAACTTAATGTTCCATTACCAGAGACATCTCCCTTAACACGTATTTGTATTTTTACCGTTCATTTCATTATACCTATAACCTGTAACCACCGTTTGTAACATGCATTTGTCATTACACGTTATGTGTATATCGTCGACCGTTCTGACGAAAATAACCCAGGGCCATTGAAACAGTTTGTAAACGAAGATATATTAGTATATTTTAAGTCCCAAGGCTATGTTATAAGTCATCCAGGATGGGACTGGTTTAACACTTAGACACTTGTCCCAAAGCTCAAGGGAAAATCTACTTTGCTTGTACAATAGAATCTGGATAGAACATTGCTTTCCAGATTCTTGGCAAAAAGCAATTATTATCCCTTTCCCAAAACCAGGTAAAGACCCAAAAAATCCAACTAACCATCGGCCAATAGCATTAACAAGATGTCTATGCAAATTAATGGAGAGGATGGTAAATCAGCGTCTTTCATATTCCTTGGAATCCAATAACTGCATAATGACTTCTGAAAATGGCTTCTGCCGCATGCGCTCTACTACAGATAATCTTCTTCTGCTTGAAACAAGAGTCTGAGAAGCATTTGTCAAACGAGAACATCTGGTCTCTATTTTCTTTGATATAGAGAAAGCCTATGATAGAACTTGGCGTCATGGAATACTTTGTGACCTTCAGGAATGCCGTCTCAAAGGAAACATGGCATTTTTTATTCAAAATTTTCTCACTGATCGTACTTTCCAAGTTCGTCTTGGATCGGTTCTTTCTGATCTTTACAACCAAAAACAGGGTGTTCCTCAGGGCAGTGTCCTGAGTGCTACACTCTTCATTCTAAGGCTCAATAACATCATCAAAAAGGTCCCACACACTGTCCAAACATCACTTTACGTTGACGATCTCCAAATCTCTTGTCAATCCGGTGACATGAGCAGGCTAGAAAGGCAGTTGCAAATTGCCCTCAATAACATCACTAACTGGACAAATGAAAATGGCTTTACTTTCTCAATTGAGAAGACAGTTTGTGTCCATTTTTGTCGGAGGAGAAGCTTCCATCCAGAACCAGAACTCTATTTGGGAAATCATCGTATTCCAGTTGTTCAAGAGGCAAAATTTCTTGGTGTGTTATTTGACCATAAACTTACCTTCAAGCCACACATTCAGTCTCTTAAAAACAAATGCCATAAAGCCCTTAATATCTTCAGAGTTCTCTCCCATACATCCTGGGGAGCAGACCGTTTTTCAATGCTTCGTCTGTATCGTGCTCTCATCCGTTCCAAACTGGATTATGGCTCTGTCATTTATGCCTCCGCTCGACAATCCATCTTGAAAGCTCTTGATCCTATTCACCATCAGGGTCTCAGACTGTGTACAGGTGCATTCCGTACCTCACCAGCTTTAAGTCTGTATGTGGAAGCCAACGAACCATCTTTAACATCAAGGCGTATGCAGCTGTCTCTTAACTATTATACGAAACTTAAATCACTGCCCACTCACCCTCTTTGGAATGTCGTTTTCGAACCTCGTTCAGCTTTGCTTTTTAATGCTCGCCCTTCATGCATTCCTTCATTTGGTATTCGGATGGTTAAACTAACCAGAGAATTAGGTATAGATTGTCGGAGTATTTCTCCTACACATACTAATTTATCACCGCCTTCGGTCATACCTTCCGTGGACATCCATTGCGATCTGGTTAACCATAGCAAAGCACTACACCTAATGCTTATTACCAGCAGTTATTTTCTGAATTTCGGGATCATTTTCAAGACTCCAATTTCATTTTTACAGATGGATCCAAAACAGAAACAAATGTAGGTTCTGCATTTGTCATTAATAACAGTGCCATTGCAGAAAAAATCCCCCCATCATACTCCATTTTCACAGCAGAACTTTATGCCATTTCCATGGCACTTGCGTATATTTCAACTCATAGCTTAATTCCTTGTATAATTTGTACCGATTCTCAGAGCTCTTTAAGAGCCCTGGAATCCTTTAAATATGCACCTCATCCTATTTTATCCAAAATCCATTCACAACTGCAGCACCTGCACAATCATTCCAATATTAAATTCTGCTGGATCCCTGCTCACATTGGTATCAAAGGGAATGAGGCTGCTGATGCAGCTGCGAAGGCAACGAACTCACCACTTACTTTTAGCCAGCTTCTTCCTTTCTCTGACCTGAAACCAATTATCAAGACCTGTGTGAATCAAAAGTGGCAAGAAGAATGGGATCATCAAACCAATAACAAATTGCGTAATATTAAACATACAATTAGCAACTGGCCCTCCTCCTACCGTAAAAATCGGAAAGAGAAGGGCCTCCTTGCTTGACTTCGCATCGGCATTCTTATCTGACCCATAAACATCTGTTGGAAAGGAAATCAACACCGATTTGCCAAGTGTGCAATGAACCCATCAGTATTTTACATATTTTAACTCAATGTCCCTATTATAGACTTGCCCGTACTCTTACTTTTAACTCTTCATCACTGTCTGACATTTTATGGTCAGCCATACTGACCATATACTGCGTTTTTAAATTTTAAAAGTATTGAGCACTACCTTTACCGTGCTTGGATTTTGCCATGTTTGGTATGTAGATGTTTCTAGCATGCGAAAAAGGCAAACAAACATTGGTACAGCATTGAATCATTCATCAAGATAATTATTTTGAATTTCATATTTGAAGATTAAAGTTTTGTACGTACTGTGCTATAGAGTCATTATCATCTTCATTATCGTTTTTGTTCTCATTATGGAAACATATCACTTCATCTAGATAGTTCTGCTCACCGTAGTTCGGGGACTTGTTCGCTAGGACTTACAGTTTTCCGAGAAATTCGAATCTCTAAGTCCCGGCGCAGCATGACCCTTGCTGTCCTTGCGCCGTAAACATGGCTGGATTTATAATTTTGCCACTCCAATGGTATTTTTTGCTGCCCATTCCTACCCGTCCACCCCCCCCCCCCATTCAGTGGCTGGAACCTACAAATTGTTATGTTCAATATACGCCAAAAACTTTTGTATTGAAAACAGACATGTTGAAAAACAAACTCATAAATTAAAACAAACATGACGTCTAGCCTTTATCTCCCCAAAACATCTGATTATATCATATGGTATTGATTTTGTTAAATCAGACTCAATACACAAAATTGCAAATTAAATCAATATACAAAATTTAAATATATATAAGACGTCGATTTATTTTTAAAGCAGTTAATATCTTAATAATATGTATCTAATTAAACGTAGTTTTGGATAAATGGTTTAGTTCCTTTACACTTTTGTACTGAAAATTGATTTTATGCTTTCTTTTATCTGACGTAAGTAATAGATCCCGAAATAGCGATCAATTCAGTGGGAGTGTATTCACCTGCAAAACTTCTCGAGAGTTGCTTTTTTTTTATTTCGAAAATGGCAAATTTATGAGATTTCAGATGAATTGCGCTAACTGCATTTAGTTCTGCTAAACTCGTATCAATTTGTACACAGACGTCATTGTTCAGATGGCAAACTAATATGACGAGTACAAAAAAAAAAGTTGGTTTAACGTGACTATTAAGGTCCGGATTTCTATGCACTTGCATATTTTGTAATAATTTGGAGCATATTTGCATATTATTTGGGCTAAATTTTATGCATAAAAATCCAGGTCTTAGTGATTACTAAACTAATAATGTAGTGCCGCAGGTCTGTAGCTAAGATGAAGGACCCGCTGGGGCAAGACAAAGGGCATATGGGGCATAGTGTACCCGTGGATTATTCTACATACATAAATAGCTCGATGGGGCAACTGGGGCCTCGGCTTGGCTACAGGCCTGTAGTGCCGTATTTATGCATGAGCCTAAGGCCCCTCAATTTTGTTGGCCTTCAGAAGCCTGGTACTGAAATTCAAGCATTATAACCCTGTTTATTTATAATTGTCCCATACATCTTCATTACCGATAAACCTAAATATTAAAATAATGAACTTCAAATTAAAAAAACAAGATTTATTGGCTGAATATTGCAAGGGCCACGTTTTTTAGGGACCCATTCTATCCTTCCGGACTATGGCGCCATGAAAGCCTTATTCCGGCTCTGTATCAATATAAAATTGAAAGAAGTATTAATGAAAGATATGTATTTTGGTACGGTTTTATTTGAGTTTGTCTGAAAAAGTTTTATTTTTAAGGATATTTTATTTTAAGTATATTGAGGCCATTTTTTACTTTACAGATATATTTAGAATATTTATTTTTTATAGAGATTTTTAGAGAATTTATTTACCTTTTTTTTTTTTCAGGTATTTTTAATAAAACCTTTGTCCCATATTCCCGTACGCAGAAAGCTTATAAGGGAGGGGTTTCAGACTCAATGGGGATGTTATAGAGGTACAACTATATTATATGTATATACAAAAAATTCATCGCAACGGGAGGGTTACAACCGCCCCTCAACAACCCCTTGCGTACGCATGCCAGTGCTTTAAATAGAGGACAAATCGGGACTTCTCTATCCGTTATTCGGATGGAATTGTGAATAACAAGCATTAGCGCTAGAAATTTAAAAAAGTGTCCGTTAAATAAAGGTGTCGCTATTCCAGAAGGGATTCTGTACTTTATGCCATTTCCATGGCTCTTACATATATTTCAACTCATAGCTTAACTCATTGTATCATCTGTACCAATTCTCAGAGCTCTTTAAGAGCACTGGAATCCTTTAAATATTCACCTCATCCTATTTTATCCAAAATCCATTCACAACTGCAGCACCTGCATGATCACTCCAATATTAAATTCTGTTGGATCCCTGCTCACATTGGTATCAAAGGGAATGAGGCTGCTGATGCAGCTGCAAAGGCAATGAACTCATCACTTTCTTCTGGCCAACTTCTTCCGTTCTCAGACCTCAACCCAATTATCAAGACCTGTTTGAATCAAAGATGGCAGGAGGAATGGGATCACCAAACCAATAACAAATTACATAATATTAAACATACAATTGGTAACTGGCCCTCCTCATACCGTAAAAATCGGAAAGAGGAGGTTCTCCTTCTAGACTTCGCATTGGGCATTCCCATCTCACCCATAGACATCTGTTGGAAGGAAAACCAGCACCTACAGTAGTGGACAAAATTGTGGAAACCCTTTGAAAAAAGATTATTTTAGAGGTTTGATGGCTAATAACACCACTTTTTTTTGTACCAATACTATAAAATTATATATCATTGGAAAGGTAATTTAATCAAGATTGTAATGCAATAACATTTATGAATCGTATTTTAATAGAACAGCATTCATAAAGAAGAAAGGTGATATACATAGAAAAAATGAGATATACAAAAATGTTCACCATACCAGTTAATACTTAGTTGGGTAACCTTTAGCCTTAATTACGGCCTTACAACGCTTTCCCATGGAGTGAACCAAGTTCTTTAGTTCTGCAGCTGTTATAATATGAAACCAAGATTGAATTATTGCTTCTGTTAATTGTGTTTTATTGCTGGGTTGCTTCCGACTAACAAGCTTCTTTAGCCGGCTCCATAGATTTTCGATGGGGTTAAGGTCTGGGCTATTTCCAGGCCATTCCAGCAGTTGAATATGATGATCTTGAAACCATTTTTTGCACACACGAGCAACATGACATGGAGCTGAATCCTGTTGAAATATAAATGCTTCATTATCTTGGAAAAGATCACATGCAGAAGGCTGCAGCTTGGGCTCAAGTATTTCATTTATGTATCTTTGGGCATTTATATTCCCATTGAT
>QLNU02015359.1:80430092-80467355 GCA_006491805.2 Dysdera silvatica | reverse complement strand
AAAATTATATTTTCAAAAGCTGAAAACAATCTTGGTAGATATTTTAGGAACAAAGGTGATACAAATAGTTTTCAGTGCAAGAGAAGTGGAACCAATGAGAGCAGTAGACAGTTTAAGTTGCGTGAATTTCTTCAGGGCATGATCGATGATGGAAGGTTCGAATCCGCGATCAGTTGCAATTCCACGAATGTAGTTGAGTTCAATTTGGAGTGCTTCATCTGTGGATGAAAACCACAGAGCCCGAGAAACCAACAAATAAAATATGTTGATTTTCTAACCATGTGGATGTGCAGAAGAAACATGAGGCGGGAGACACACTGCAAATGTTTCCAGTAAACACTTGTGAGGAAAACCAATTGCGTTCGATGGACAAGAACATCAAAAAAAGGAAGTGTGATTTTGCTCTCCTCCTCGAAGGTGTGGATCTATAGAATTCAAAACATCCACAATTTCAAAGACCGTCAGTTTGTTTGAATAGAAGCCCTTGGAAAATAGAAACATCTTTGCATTATGCACAACTCTGTAAGGCGGACCAAATCATTGATTTCGAAGTTAGAAAAGTGAAATTTTTGTAATCTCTGAGTGAGACAATCCAGAGAACCACAAATGGGAATGTTAGTGAATAAACTTTTAACATCAAAAGAAACCATCTTGGAATCAACTGGAGACAGCGATCTAATCTTCTTAATGAAATCAGTAGAGTTGCAAATGGTGAAAATGTTGTTAGCTAATAATGGAGAAAAATGCCTACGAGATATCTAGAAAGTATATAGGTTTCTATACCAATATTGGATACTATGGGACGGAGTGGGATACCAGGCTTGTGAACTTTAGGAAGAGCGTAAAAACGGGTGACATTCGCAATTGAAGGTACGACTGATCTTTTTGTTGTTTTTTTATCTAGAGTGACCGAATTCTGAACGATTTTATTAACCAAAGCGAGTTGTGCAGAAGGGTTCTTCTTAATAGGAGTATAGGAGCCATCACCAATAAGGAAGTTGATGCCTTCAATATATTGATCTCTATCCATAACTACAACCTGAGCACATTTATCCGCCCTCGTGATGATCAAGTCAGTGTTAGAAAAAAAGGTCCTTGATTGCTAGTTGATCAGTGATAGGAATGTTGGGCTGAGGTTCAATGTTAACAACTAATGATTCAGCGATAAAATGCCTAAGTACATCCTTTTGCCCAGAATTGATCTTGCTGTACTGTAGAGTTCTCTCAACAGGTGCGATGAATTTAGCAGGATGAACAAGACAGGCAATACTGAAATTCGAATTCGAAAGAAGATTAACTTGGTGGTTGTCAAGGGTAACTTTGGAAATGTTAAGAACGGCTTTCTATACCAAAAGAAAAAAAAAGGCTGGTTAGATGACGAAGGAGAGATAAGCTTAGAAAAAATTTTGTTGGGGATTTTTTGATGCTTGGAAGTGATGGAAAGACACTTAGTATGGCTCCTTGTGTCCCATGAACTGAAATAAGGGGTGCAGAAACAAGTTTCAAATGAAGAGGAGGTAAAGTTTCTCTTTAAGATGAGCAATTTTTGCCTGGACCTGCTTAATGACCATACGGAGAATGGTTAATTTGCAGTGCAAAAGTGTTTTATCCAAATGCAAATTAGGATGTAAGTAGCATTTAAGATCAATGAAATTTGGAATAACTTTGTAGTTGCGGCATTTAACCAGAAATCCCACGTGTTGAAGATGTCTACATCTTTTGAAATGACGTTTTTCAAGCCTGTTTAACTCAGGCGACCATGAAGTTGAAGAAAGCATAATAAGCGCAAAATTAATGGCCAAATTGAAATAAACAGAAAGAAAATGGTGGAAAATTACTTAAATGACCAGTTGCTGTCCAATTTTATTTCTCCCTTTTGGAAGAATTTTCTCCCCACATCGAACAATATTTCTTCATAAAATGTTTCTTCTGGCTCACATTATGTATTTCCTCCAATATAGCATAATTTTCTACCAGTCTGTTTCTTTTTAAACCCATGTTATACTATTAAAAACGTTTCTCTAAACTTAATGTTCCATTACCAGAGACATCTCCCTTAACACGTATTTGTATTTTTACCGTTCATTTCATTATACCTGTAACCGCCGTTTGTAACAAGTATTTGTCATTACACGTTGTGTGTATATCGTCGACCGTTCTGACGAAAATAACCCAGGGCCATTGAAACAGTTTGTAAACGAAGATATATTAGTATATTTTAAGTCCCAAGGCTATGTTATAAGTCATCCAGGATGGGACTGGTTTAACACTTAGACACTTGTCCCAAAGCTCAAAGGAAAATCTACTTTGCTTGTACAATAGAATCTGGATAGAACATTGATTTCCAGATTCTTGGCGAAAAGCAATTATTATCCCTTTCCCAAAGCCAGGTAAAGACCCAAAAAATCCAACTAACTATCGGCCAATAGCATTAACAAACTGTCTATGCAAATTAATGGAGAGGATGGTAAATCAGGGTCTTATGTATTTCTTGGAATCCAATAACTGCATAATGACTTCTCAAAATGGCTTCCGCCGCATACGCTCTACTACAGATAACCTTCTTCTGCTTGAAACAAGGATCCGAGAAGCATTTGTCAAATGAGAACATCTAGTCTCTATTTTCTTTGACATTGAGAAAGCCTATGATAGAACTTGGCGTCATGGAATACTTTGTGACCTTCAGGAATGTGGCCTCAAAGGAAACATGGCATTTTTTATTCAAAATTTTCTCACTGATCGTACTTTCCAAGTTCGTCTTGGATCAGTCCTTTCTGATCTTTACAACCAAGAACAGGGTGTTCCTCAGGGCAGTGTCTTGAGTGCTACACTCTTCATTCTAAGGCTCAATAACATCATCAAAAAGGTCCCACACACTGTACAAACATCACTATACGTTGACGATCTCCAAATCTCTTGTCAATCCCGTGACATGAGCAGGCTAGAAAGGCAGTTGCAAATTGCCCTCAATAACATCACTAACTGGACAAATGAAAATGGCTTTACTTTCTCATTTAAGAAAACAGTTTGTGTCCATTTTTGTCGGAGGAGAGGCTTACATCCGGGACCAGAACTCTTTCTGGGAAATCATCGTATTCCAGTTGTTCAAAAGGCAAAATTTCTTGGTGTGTTATTTGACCATAAACTTACCTTCAAGCCACACATTCAGTCTCTTAAAAACAAATCCATAAAGCCCTTAATATCTTCAGAGTACTCTCCCATACATCCTGGGGAGCAGACCGTTATTCAATGCTTCGTCTGTATCGTGCTCTCATCCGCTCCAAACTGGATTATGGCTCTGTCATTGACGCCTCCGCTCGACAATCCATCTTGAAAGCTCTTGATCCTATTCACCATCAGGGTCTCAGACTGTGTACAGGTGCATTCCGTACCTCACCAGCTTTAAGGCGTATGCAGCTCTCTCTCAACTATTATACGAAACTTAAATCACTGCCCACTCACCCTCTTTGGGATGTCGTTTTTGAACCTCGTTCCACCTTGCTTTTTGGTGCTCGCCCTTCATGCGTCCCTTCCTTTGGTATTCGGATGGATAGACTAACCAGAGGGTTGGGTATAGATTGCCGGAGTATTGCTCCTTCTCATACTCATTTCTCTCCGCCATGGGTCATACCTTCCGTGGACATCCATTGGGATCTGGTTAACCACAGCAAAAGCACTACACCTAATGCTTTTTACCAGCAGTTATTCTCTGAATTTCAGGATCATTTTCAAGACTTTAATTTCATTTTCACAGATGGGTCCAAAACTGAAACAAATGTGCATTTGTCATTAACAACAGTGCCATTGCAGAAAAAATCCCCCCATCATGCTCCATTTTCACAGCAGAACTTTACGCCATTTCCATGGCTCTTACATATATTTCAACTCATAGCTTAACTCACTGTATCATCTGCACCGATTCTCAGAGTTCTTTAAGAGCACTGGAATTCTTTAAATATTCACCTCATCCTATTTTATCCAAAATCCATTCACAACTGCCGCACCTGAACGATCACTCAAATATTAAATTCCGTTGGATCCCTGCTCACATTGGTATCAAAGGGAATGAGGCTGCTGATGCAGCTGCAAGGGCAACGAACTCACCACTTGCTTCTAGCCAACTTCTTCCTTTCTCTGACCTGAAGCCAATTATCAAGACCTGTGTGAATCAAAGGTGGCAGGAGGAATGGGATCATCAAACCAATAACAAATTGCATCATATTAAACATACAATTGGTAACTGGCCCTCCTCATACCGTAAAAATCGGAAAGAGGAGGTTCTCCTTGCTAGACTTCGCATTGGGCATTCCCATCTCACCCATAGACATCTGTTGGAAGGAAAACCAGCACCAATTTGCCAAGTGTGCAATGAACCCATGAGTGTTTTACACATTTTAACTCAATGCCCCTATTATAGACTTGCCCGCACTCTTACTTTTAACTCTTCATCACTGTCTGACATTTTAAATGACCATGCTGACCATACGCACGTTTTAAAATTTTTAAAAAGTACTGGCTTTTACTACAGTCTTTGATTTTACCATGTTTGGCGCAGTATAGCCCAGATGCTCTTGCGCCATAAAAAAGCCAAACAAACAAACAAACATCTCAGAAGGCGGAGATGCCTCATAACTTTTAAGATGCTGAAGAGATAAAGAATCTGGTAAGGTGATATCATTGTTAAGTGTTACAGAGGAAAAGCATCGCTTTAAATCCAATGTGAGGAAAGTGAAAGGAAGAAAGTTTAAGCTTGTCTTTACTTACTTGGAAGAGGTGGGGATTCACTTTCGGCTTGGTCATCCCTTGGACGTAGCTTCTGCATGATTTTCTGCCGCAAAAGCACTTCACTCTTCGGAGGACCTGGTGGATCGAGAAGCACTGTTACTACACTTGTGTTATCTGCTCTCATTCTGAGGAGAAACCAATGGTGGAGTGCTTTATCAACCAAGAGTTTTGATGGATTATTTGACGGTTTGCCCTGCGGAAAGTTCATAAAAACACAAAGTTTAACAAGCAAGCAAATCCAGATAACTGTCTATTTAAAACAGAGGGAAAAATGTGTGAAATCTACACATTCAGAAGCATTTAAAGAGTAAAGGTATTCTGCAACAAAGAAAATATCCTCGCCATTTTTTAACCCTTTAAGGTTTTTTGCCAGCCAAAATGGCTGAAAAGTCGCTGTCCTTTATTATATATATTAATAATAATGGACAGCAACTTTTTGGCCGTTTCGGCCGATAAAAAACCTTAAAGGGTTAAAATACTACACAAGCATTGATTAACTGTACCTGGTTTGTACTAGGTTGTGCAAACTGATTGCTAACTTCTCTGCTAGATATCGTTGAATGCATTCAGACTAAGTAAATTCGTTGTCACAATTTTGGTAGCATGCTGTTAACCACAAGGACAGCTAATGTCATGCTACATAATACAGTTTACCCAGAAATTGAAATCTGTCGTCCAAGGAATCAAATCCATGAGTTCCGAACAACAGGAAAAAGACCAATATTTTATCGCACCATTGGATGTGAAACCCATGATTTTGGAACAGCAGATAACCACGTTGCATTTGTGTAGCTTTCAGTGTTTGATTCTGCACAGAAAGAACAAGATGGTGAATTAAACGATTTATGCATTTTATGAAGCAAGGAACTATTAAGATCATGCTAAACAAATTCACAGTTTTCAAGGAATCAGGCAGTGATCTTCAACATGAGGTATGTGAGTCAATGCTTCAGGGCATGCTATGTATTAAAAAAGGTCAACAAATATCAGCTTGCATTTTTAAATTATGAGATGCTCAACACTAAACAAATGAGGAATTGACAACTAGAACACTATCCTGTACTTCAGAAGGGACAGAAAGCAAATCTTTGTAGCTAAAAATGTCACACTAGATCATATTGAAGACGAAAATATCAACCTTATGAAATACTGGCATTCATTGTTTCTCTCAAATGTCCCAAATTATTTGGTAGCAGAATTATTTATTTAAGCAGTAGGTTATAGCAAATATAACAATTCACACAATGCTGCATCCTTTTATGAAAACACTGCAAATAGGTGTAGACATTAGATGATGAATTGCTCGAAAAAAAAAAAAAGGAATGATTTCACGGTGCCCGGTGGGAACTGAACACATGACCCCTTGGTATCTGACCAAGTGCTCTTTCACCTGAGCTACTGACGAATGACCATCCTCCCCTCTGCGAGCACATATAAAGCTTCACTATAGACAAGGTTTGAAATGGGGCAGTGCTTGGACTGCTTTTTAAACTAAATCCACATCAAAGATTTAGCAATATTGCATGCTGGCAGCTTTAAATGAAATAAACACTAATATCTGCATGTGCAGGACAGATGTACATATGTATGTCATTTAACGCTGCTATACCATATTTTTACACACACACACACATATATCATCATATTCAATCCACTATTAGATAAAGGTCTCTTCAAATGAAATGCTTTACACATAAGTCTACCCTGAGCAATTTGCTTCCATGTCACCATAATCTGTTTTCTTATTTCATCCACCCATCTAGTTCGAGGATGTTTATATATATACAGGGTGGATCACTTAACTTGATAATGTAAAAATCTCAAAAAAAACAGTATAGCCTGATGTTTAGCCATAAAGCCCAAGCAAACAAAAATTTTGAAACAAATGTTGCTGGTCTTGGGGTGAGGGAAGGAAGAATGCCATTATCTATGTTTTACTTGAGGAAGGGTGCGCTTTCAAGATCATTTGACAGTCAAACTCTCTTTTCAATGGGAAACCTATGTTTTTTTTGTTTTTTATTCTTATCCCCCAAAACAAAAAATCTATTGCAGAAAGCATTTTTCTATTTAGCACTTAGTTTCCGAGATATTTAAAAAAGAAGCATCCGTTCATGCCATATCATAGAACACTAATTTAATATTTAAAAAATGAAAAAAATTAAGTATGCAGTACTTGGAGAGGCATTGTACACACAAATAAAATATGATTCGTTGATAAGTCATACAATCGATTTATATTCCATAGAAAAATGAGATATTGCACATGGTATTAATTGGTACCGAAGCAAGATGGCCACTTGCTACCAACATTTATTATTTTTTCTACTTCCGTCCTTCAGCCATCCATTTAATGTAAGTCATTTAAAAGTTAGCACTTAAGTGTTAAGATAAATTAGTCTATTGAGTTTTAGTTTATTGCGTTTTAAAAATGACGAATCTGTCTGTAGAGGAAAAGTCGAAATGGTTCTTATTTATCTCGGAGAAATATGCCACACACATGATATGGCATGACCGTTTTTAGTCAAGTTTATTTTTTTAAATATCTCGAAAACTAAGTGCCAAATAAAAAAAAATGCTTTCTACAAAAGTTGTTTATTTTTTTACTAGAAATAAAAATAAAAAACAAAATACAACAGTTTCCCTTTGATAAAATGAGTTCAACCTTCAAATGACCTTGAAAACGACTTCCCCCCTATGTGAAATATAGATAATGAAACACATTCCACCCCACACACACACACATACACTCCCAAGACAAGCAACTTTTATTTCAAACATTTTTTTGTAAGATGCTTATTGTTCGAGATATTTTGCATTATCAAGTTAAATGATCCATCTTGTGTATATATATAAATAACAGGAGTCTGCGATATTAATTGTTTCTACCTTAGGGATACATGATCAAAGAAAATTATGGACTACTAGAGAAATGGTAAATGGTCGCTACCATTTAGATTCCAGTTTGGATTTTCTGCATGGCAGATGTTTATCACCACACAGCCAAAAAAATTTTTATAAATGTACGTTACGTGGCACATATCTATACATAGTGAAATAACCAGTTATTATTTTTAATAAAAATTAAGTTCCCAATAGTTATACAAAATAAAGCGACATTATTTTGCTAGTTTTTGAAATGCAACTTCTCATTTTTGTATGTGATCTTAATCCCATGTAACGATATGGTCTACTATACAGAAGATCCAACAGGAACAAATTCATTAAAAATTACAATGAAAATGTTATCTGCTTTAGAAAAATTCATACCACACTGTTTGTTCCTCCACCTTCCAATATCAATTGTTCATTTTCCTCTTCTGCAGCTTGAACAACTGTAACAGCATCCCTTGTGGACACCATGTTCCACAAGCCATCAGAAGCCAAGATTATGCACCGGTCTCTTTTGGGATCGAGGGTAAAAACAGTGACATCTGGTTCTGGGCTAACAACAAATTCACGTCGTAAGTAGTTGTAGCTCCACAAATCTCCTAAATTAAAAGAAATACCGTTAATAGCAATACAAAGTTTGCATCTTCAGGTTGGGTGTAGGGTCTTCCAGACTGTGACAACAACCAAGTCTGACCGCTAAACTGTCATACATTCGGATAAAACCAAGTTTCACCATATACAGCTTGAACAAGAGCTGGTTACAGGTCATTAAAGGATCATTAAAACTAAACAACGAAATGTGTTAAATTTTACACCCCAATACAATGATACATTATGAGCTGAGAAACTGGACCAGTGGCTTAAGGTGACCTTCGAATAACGATACATTTATGAATAATCAGCTTTAAGAGGCATCGAACTTAAACCAGAGAGAGCTAAAGTTATAGTCACTAATCTACCGAGGAACGCCCTATTTCATTACCTTAAACCAGCGTTTTTCAAAGTGAGGTCCACAGAAGGAAAAGTAACGTATTTAGATCCACATTTAAAAAAGTGCCAGTTCCCAGTGAGTAAAAGACTGGTGTGCAGACAATTTTTCTAAAAGTAATAATCTCGTAGACATGTCTAAATGGTTTAAGAAATTTATATTGGGATGTAAAAACCTTTTTTTTTTAAAAAATACTTTTGATGCTTTATTAATGATTCGCAGAACAAAATTATTTAGCTGAGAGTGATCAGTAGAACCCAATATTATTATCCCGAGTTAGTAATTCTAGTTTCACAGACACAACATTTTTCACTTTTTTCTCTGAGACTGTCCCCTCCCCTCTCTAGTGTTCCGTGGTATGCAAAGGAATGTTTAAAGTGGTCCATGGGTAAGTCTGCACGAGAAACCAGTTATGAAATGATGCCCTTCCCTCTACTGCAATGAACCAACTTATTTGTGACGTCGGTACAAATGAACTCTAACAGTACCACTGGCCAATTTTCCACGAACGGATTATACTGTTGAAATCACATTTCATTAACTATGCATTTACTATATTTTTTACGAGTGTTTCTTTCACAATACACCTTTTCTTTAAAATGTGACCAAAAAATTGCCAGCAGATCACGTGTTTCAAGAGAATTTTAACCTTCTTTAATGTAACAGCTATCGTCATTTTAATGGAGGTAAGGCTGAGCCTGTTCTATTCCTTTGTCTGTTGTAATGCAACAAGGAAAAACATCTCTTCAATATTAGCATTGCGAGAAAGCATGGGGGTGGGGGAGCAAACTTTAAAGTACAATAGAGCAAGACATATTGAGATAGTTGATAAAATCTGCAGACTTCTGATGGGCAGTAGTGCAAGGTCTATATGTAGGATTTTCAAAATGGAGGTGTTTTTGATGAAAAGGGGAGAAATTTGATGGAAACAAAATTTTTTTCACACATAAGGAATTTTATTTTACAACTAATAACTTTGTTCAAATGAGAGGGATTTAATCCCCAACACCCCCTCCCCTTTCTTTGAGCAAAGCACTGAGTAGTACATGTTTGTATCAATGCCCCCAAAAATGTGGAAAAAAAAATTTTTTTCATATAATTTTATGTTCACTAGAACATAAACTAAAAAATTCATAAAATCCGTAGTATTGACGGTAGTGCCCGTAGCTCTGTAGTTAGATGAGAAAATCCGTAGAAACTATAGACAATCCATAAAAACTATGGACAATCCGTAGTAGTTGGTAGGTATGCAAATGTGTCGTCTACCACATATCTAATCCACAGTTTAAATGGTATGAGATTGAGAATATCCTCTTCGACATAATGCATGTAAATATCACATAAAATGAATGAAAGAGGATTTCCCATGGCAAAGCCATGAATTTACGAAAATAATTGATCATGGAAAGAGTAGCAAGTCTGTGATGAAAATTTTGGTGAGCCGGACTAGCTCTTGGATTTCAGCATCAGCAAAATGAAATTTCTTCATATGAAGGATGAGAATTTGAAGAGCTCCCTGAACGGGAACATTTGTGAAAAGACTTGTCGCATCCAATGAGATCATTTTTGTAGAAGCAAAGGAAGAAAGGGAATTTAATTTAGAAATGAAGTCAGAAGAATTAAGGACAGTATACTGGTTGTCAAACAGAAGCAGAGAAAATCTGTGAATAAGAAATTTAGCCAGCAGATGAGTGGCAGTGCCGATGTTGGAGACTACGGACTGAAATAGAATTCAGGATTTGTGAACCTTCGTGAGACAATACAGCTTTGCAACACTGGAAACAGAAGGAACTACGGATTTCTTCGTTTTGGGATCCAAGATGTTTGATGACCGGACTATTTTACTAACATTAGAGAGTTGAGCGGAAGATGTGTTTTTCTTGAGCACTTTATAAGGACCTTCACTGATGAGGTTGTCGACTCCTTCAATGTATTTCTCTTTGTACATGAAGACCACTTGGCCAAATTTGCCTGGACCTGCTTAACAATGTTGAACAGAATGCTTAATTTTCAAATGGATAGAGTCTTATTCAAACAAGAATTAATCTTTAAATTGCATTTAAGAAAGATAAAGTGAGGGATGACCTTGTAGTTGCAACAATTTTTGGGGAAATTTGAGACGCTGAAGATATTTACATCTCCGAATCTGAAGTTTAGAAAATATGTTAAGAGCTGGCAACTAAAATGAAACTGAATGAGGCATGATAAAGACAGCAAAAATAAATTGGAAAGTACTGACCATGCTGAAGAATTTCTTGAAAAACTATGAAGTAACATCCAACACAAAGTTTGAGTCTAGCACTGAGCAGATGGGATGAGTCTGTAGAGAGCATGTGGAAAATGTAATCCGTCAGCAGAAAGGACAAAAACAAAGGAAATTCACTAAAACGCGATAAACAGAGTCACATCTGGTGACAAACGAATATTATGGATCCTACTGGTAGTACCTGTATGATTGGACATATACGAAAAGGTGAAAATACTTCCAAACATGTGGTGGAATTGCAAAAGTTGTATAGCGTGTAATGGGGAATTATAATAAAATGTACAACACATCGTGCATAAACATTATATAAAATAAAGACATGTAATCACAGTTTGAATTAATAAAGCGGTTTATAGCTATTTCGGAAGCCTTTGACCTTCCTTCTTAAGAACTCTAGTTACACTAACGTGGTCTACACATTAAAAAGTCTACCGAAGCTAACATGCTAGTATATAAAAAGGTGAAAATATTTCCAAATTATTAAAAATTATTTTATTGAAATGTTGGCATTGAACCTCTTGTCCATCTGTCTGCAAATGGCCCAGTAATTATTTAACCTTGCATACATGACTGTAATAAACTTATATTTTAATTAACGTTGGAAAGAGAGTGTGTCCCTAATCTTCCTGAGAGTTTCCTTCACATTAATGATACAGTTGTTTTGCTTTTCAATTAACTAGATTTTAAAGACTGACATCAAAGAATAACAAAAACGTGAGTAAGCTTTTCCCAAGCTATCAGTGAAAACTTTAAATATTATTGTTGGAGTCTGACTTGTCAACACAAAATTTGGAATAAAGTCTTACTTGTATTTCAAAAACTACTTTTGTGTTCTTAAATAATACAAACATTTTTTTTTTCAGCTTATTTTTACGAACAGTGTGACAATTTTTGTAAATAGACACATCCTGCCTCATACAAACATTTGGTAACCCCATCCATGGGCAATCATAATTTGACAAACACTGCTTCAAGCGGTCCATAATGACGAACACTAGTGGTACTTTGGTTCCAAATGCAAGTAAACTGGTTTACTCTAGGAAGGGCTCAGAATTATTGCGATGGGGAATGAAACATAGTCTCGAGCATGACACACCAGAGTCCACAATTACTGACTTCCACCCTCAAATGTTTAAAAGTTTCCTACTGGGGAATACATTAATCTCACCAAATTAATGACTCTGAAGAGACAGAGGGGAAAAACATCATTAAATAGAAGAAAAAAATATTAACTGGAATGTGTGTGATCTATGAAGTATTTTTCAGAACTGCAAAATACTGTCATTCGATAGAAATAACCATTAATTCAAATGATGCTATGGGGAATCTGTTATTGTATTTGACCTAACAGACTCCTTTCCACGTGATACTCACAATCACAAGGATATATACAATCAGTAAAATCATTTACAAATAGTACATTATAATATCAGGGTAGCCAGCAAAAGAACCTTTTAAAATTTAACAACCTTTCCATACCTCATCAATAGAAACATTTTTAAAACTCCTTGATTTTTCCAGACCTTAGTCATGCAGTGCCGCAATACAATGAGGCCATGTATATAAAAACTAAGATACATTCTATATCTCTTATATACATAATTTAAGCAACTTACACCTGGATCCCGGGAAGAAAAATGTGGTGAATCAGAAAATGACTGAAGATCGCAGTAATTCAAATGAGTTGTTGCTATACAAGTTCCCTACTAAAGTTCCCGTTATTTTTCAGAAATTCCCTAACTTTTCCTCGATTTTCTCAGTCTACTGGCCACACTGAATACTATTTCAATGAAAACATAAAACCTATAAAAAAAATACAGTGGAACCTGGTAAAGAGACCACATTTTATAAGAGAGAACTAGTAGGGACTTAGTCATGCCTATTCCAAAGTCTGTTGTGTATAGTGTGACCATCGCAGTCCAGTCCCAAAGGTGGTCACTTCAGGCAGGTTTTTTACTGTATTTCCATAGAAGGTTAGTTGGTCTTTAATGGCGAGAGAACAACTAGAGTCATGCTATGCTAAACGAGGTGAAGCTAGCTGTACATGCAATATCTTCCACAGAAGAAGCCAGCATTATCAACAAATACATGCAAACCCAAATTTTCTCTCCAGAAAAATAATTTAATTTTGCATGAGCAGTGGAAGGAGAAATCCCAGTTACCTAAAGAGCGAGCGACAGCCAGAAATGGTATTTGATCAAATGGAGTGCTCCGTCTAATGGGCCCTTTGTGTCCGATTCGCGGCCTGTTCCACACAACACGCTCTACACCTGCTTTGTTCATCACCAAACCGCCAACACTGTAAATCCTCTTTTTTTCTTTCGGCGACTCAGGTTTGTGGTCCTTGGTAAGAGACAGTGGCAACCAAGCTCCAGAGCCTACAAAAGGAATTCCATTCATGTATCAATAAATGTTAGGATACAACTAATCATATACGAAGTAAACAAAACCATACATTTTTGTTTGCATTTTTACAGTGTAAGAATATCAAAGATCTTACTGCACTTCGCCCTACAGTTTTCCAGAGAATCCAAGCCTCTGCTGTTAAGAAAATTAAATCATAGACTATAGCAGACAGGAAAATGGACTGCATTCCACAATACCATTGGAAGTCTAACCCAAGTTAATAACAAGGTCAGTGGTGCACCTAGAATATTCTTAATGGAGGGGCCCAGTGGTGCAAGGAATTTTTGGTGGATAAAGTGGCCAGGTTCCATATCAATTACAATTTTTTTTTATTAATTTATCATTATTAAATTACTAGTAATTCTACAGTGCAAGATACTTAAATAATTAAAAATAGTAGTAGATTTTGTTTATACAATTCTACAATGGCCAGCCCTTGTCTTACACAAAAAATCATCATTTAGTAATAGGTTGAAAAATAATCCTATTGCAAAAATACAACATCCTCTTGAAAGATGTGAAAAAAAAAAAATCACCAGGAGATTCCATAACAAACAGTTATTTCGACACTGGCGTAAGGTTTAAAAACACGACGTTTCGGGAGCCAACTGCTCCCTTTGTCAAATGTCGAAATAACTGTTTATTTAAAAAAAACTTTGAAATTTAAACTCTGGTGACAAGCTGGCCATAACCGTGGCTTACTGGACATAATAAACCAATGTTTCCCAACCCTTTTCAAATTGTAACCCCTTTTATAATAGCCAAATAATCCATGAGCTTATTTTTATAGCAACCAAATAATCTGCGGCCTCCCCTTTGTTTGCCGCTGCCACATTTGCATAATAAAAGCATTTTTAACAGAGTAAAGAAAACACATTAAATACAAAATTATATTATATTAATTATATATATAATCAGGGGTAGACAAAACTAAAAGAATTTTAGGCGCCAGCCCCTTTTTCTAAGGAGCCAACAGCATCCAATGTATACATATACACTGGTGTAGTCAAGGCAGACTCGCCATATAACATACAAGTATTAAATAAAGATAAATCGATCGCGTAAAAGGGAGTGCCAGGGCACTTCTTTTATTAGGGCTACACCACTGTTTATATATAATGCAAAATATATATATAGTGTTAGCACAATATTGGATAAAAAGTGATTAATTTTTTAACAAGCATTAACCCAAAATAGCTGTTAATCAGTTACCACCCAGCCTTACAAAATTACGTTATATGTGTCTATTTGATTTTCAACCAAAATACCAACGATCAATGGAATTGGTTGGATCAAAGTCCTTTATTAGAGGCCCATTTAAAGTGTCATTTGTCTTTTATTTGATTTCGTCTTATCAAGTGATATCGGTACACAAATCCACCTGGATAGGCTACCGTCGTTTTGCATCAATTATCAACATCATAAATAAGCTAAAGAAACTGTAACCGTAAACCGTTCTAACTGTGAATATGTTTACTTGAAAAAAGAGAAAAATTGCAAGTTTTATGACAACAATTCTAAATGTTAAGAAGCAATCTACGATTTCATTTGTGATTCCAGTGTTTCAATGATAGTGACGAAATTTCTGTAAGGGAACTTGAAATATTAAAAAAATATTTTTAGAACTGAATTAAAAAAATTCATGCACCAGGTAAAATATTTTAGGCACCATGGAGAACAGGCACCTTGCATTTGTCGGCCCTTATATATAATACTAATAATATATATTGATGTATATTATAAAGTTAACAACCGTTAGTAGAACATTGCAATGTAGCCATGTTGAAATATAAAAGCGTTGGAAACAGTATGACATTCCTTATAAAAATAATTGCAAATAGTTGCAACGGCCCCTCAAGAAACCGGTTCGCGGCCCCCAGGTTGGGAGCCACTGTAATAAACAAATCACAAATATCATTTACACTTTATTGCTAAATTGGCATTATTAGTAGAACTTTAAAATGTAAATACCAGGTTCTTGGTAGCCAAGCACGATCTTGGAATCTCCAACATGACCAATATACATTTTTCCCTGTCGAATAAATGCTATACTGGAAGTTGTGCCTGAAGTGCTAGGTAGACCAGAAACAGTTTTAGGCCAATTACCTAAAAATGAAAACAAGTAATTCATTAAAAATATTAGTCATCAGTACGGCAATAATTCTTTCATGGAAAAAAATGTAACGTTCGTTGGAAAAATCTCGGTTTTCACTGAAATCTAAAAGAAATGAGGAAAAATTACTACCCTAGTCATCAGCAATAATAAAGCATTAATCATCTTAATAATTAGTATTATAAGTTGTTAGAAAAAGTTTAATCTCTACATATTCGCTAATGAAACACTTTCGCTTTCTTTTTGGTTTTACGGCTCAAAGACTACAGTGGTCATGCTGCGCCGGGACCTACTATTTTCCGAGGAATCCGAACCTCTTAAGGCCTAGGGAACCAAACCCCGGACTACAGTGAGCAGTGCGATCTTTATGAGATCTCTGAGTAAGCGTTCTTTGCACTGCTGGGAGTCGAACCCGGATTAGCGGCGCACTAGGAGAACGCGTTACCACACTGCGCCACCGCAGGGCTCTAATGAAACAGGATTAAAACATATTTATGAAGGTACGTTAACAGTACGCAAACCCAGATTTTTAAATGGGTACATTCAGCAAGTTCTCAGGGTTCCAAATTCCAAAAAACAGTAGATTTTTTGTTGTTTTTTTTAGTTGCAATCTATTTACCATAGAATTCTGTTAATCCACTTTACTCAAGAAAGCTTCCACTTTTAGTCTCAATTTGAAATTCTGAAAAAGTCCATGAAACAGCCCCTTCCCCAAACATTGGGAAAAAATGTGTTTATCAAATAAAATAAATTTATTCACTAAAAAATAATATATATATCGCCATCTTATAATAATTTGCCTATGGTAATCATAAGCATCCTCTCCCTCACATACTTGACGGTTTTCTATTGCATTTAAAAAGCAGACTGATGGAATTCTACTTGTTTCTTTCAGCAAAAAATTCCCAGTGAGTGCCCCATCCCCAACGTTTTTCTTCAGACTTGAAAGAGCAGAACACTTTTAGCTATAGCCCTACTGTTTACAGGTACAAATAAGAAATAAATTAACTCCCGTTAAAATGCACATTCATAATGGTGCTCATTCATCGTTAACACAAGCAATAATATAGACGAAGAAATGACATTCATTGTTCACAGATAGTAAAAGGTTCATTTAACGTTTTTTAGCACAAAAATACAACTTAAAAATTAAAAATCAACGATCGTTTCGGACGATCAATGGTCGTCCTTCTAGGATTGTAAAATGTCGAATAACACCACACATAATTTTTAAGTTATATTGTGCTCAAAAACGTTGCTAAATAAACCTTTTACGAGCAATAATACACCATTTTTTACAAAGGGGATTTTTTATCATCTTTTTTTTTAAGAACTCATAGAAATTATAAAAATACATTTTGTATATGTACACCTTGTCTTCCCAAAATTTCTTTTATAAATCAATGTTTAGTAAATCATCTAGCTTGTCATTACTTTTATTAGTTTTATTACTAGTTTGTCATTACTACATTATTTTTCCATAGAAATCGTCTAAAGCAGTGGTTTTTTAACTTTCCTAGACCGTGGAACCCTTCAGAGATCACTTGCTCTCGCAGACCCCCAAGAATTAACTCAAAGTTTAAAGCCCAGAATTTGCATCATACATATTTATTTCTAGTGTTTTATCACTAATTTTCACCGGTTTTGGTGATTTTCACAGGTGCTGCTGGCAGCACCTGTGCACATAGACAATATAATAAAATCCAGTTATATTCGGGGTGGGGGGCATGGTCCCTAGACTAGGACCACCACTGCCTGAACTATACAAAAAATCAGTATAATCATCATTGCAAAGTTCAATTACTGTTTGTTTGTTTGTTTTTTGGTTTTACGGCTCAAAGACTACAGTGGTCATGCTGCGCCGGGACCTACTGTTTTCCGAGGAATCCGAACCTCTTAAGGCCTAGGGAACCAAACCCCGGACTACAGTGAGCAGTGCGATCTTTATGAGATCTCTGAGTAAGCGTTCTTTGCACTGCTGGGAGTCGAACCCGGATTAATGGCGCACTAGGAGAACGCGTTACAACACTGCGCCACCACAGGGCCGATTGCAAAGTTCAATTACTGACTTCACTGTTAAAGAAAAGAGCTATATAGAAAGGCCACCTAGAAAAGGGGGTTTCAGGTTCATCCCCCTCCCATTGGCTGTCATAACACATTTTTTTTAAGGCTGCAACACATGGTTGTCTTCAGCACTATTTGAGCCCCTCCCCTAAAATTCTAGGCTAAGGCCTGATCAGTGGCCATTTTCTTGTACACTTCCGGTTTCATTTACCTTGGCGATAAAGGTTTTACGCATTGGCGCAATGATCGCTATTTTGGCATAAAAATAATCAAAAATCCGCGATTATCCGACGAATGTAAACATTGGTGCAACTTTCAAAATGTCGCCAATAAATACAATTTGCAACCACGATCACGTGATACAATGGCAACAAAATGGCGGATATGCACCAGCTCCCTTTTTTTAAGAGCCTTACTTTCCCCCATAATTTGTGAATTGCTACATTAGTGACACAGGACTTGAGTGAAGTTTGTAAAAATCTATCGCTTTCAGTGTATAGATCTGATGCGAAGACTGTCTCTTCTAATGATAAAAATTATTTTACACCCATTTCGCAAACGGTGCAGACCATTGTCAGATAGCAAAAACAATTCTGATGAAAAATCGAAAAATATTTGTTTCCTTTCAATATAATCAAATGAATAAAGTTTGATAACAAATTTAAGTTTCATATCAATTTTTCTCAAATAAAATATTTTTAAAAGAATTTATTAAGAATTTCTATTTTTTTTAAATTTATATTTCGGTTTTATGTTATGTTAATTTTAACTTATTGCTTCGGTTTTATGTGATTTTAGAAAATTAAAGAACGTATGTCTAATTTTTCAACGTATGTCTTTAGGAACATACCATCACATAAAAAGAGACCCAACTGTACATTAAAACCCCCCAATTAGCGGATACTCACAGGACAGAAAAATTGCCTGAAAAAGACAAACGACCGTGAAGGAAGTGTATTATTGTGAAGGAATTTCTTGCTGGGAAAATTTTAACTGGCCGTAAAAATGGGTGACCGTTCTGAGAGGTGTCCGTTGAATTTTTTTTTCCTAAAATTGGTCAGAGAAACGAAAATTAAACACACGTGAATTACAGCTGTTATGGGCTGGTGTCTGCGCGCATGCGCATTCCCCTTTTTTCACGTCCTAATAACCCGACTAAACTGAACTTCAAACAAACATGGCGGCCTTTCCAACGGCGACAGAAGCTATCAATGTAAACACGATCGTTCGCGTTAGTGGACAAAAATTAACGATCAAACATAAATAATCGGAGAAGAGGAACGTAATCTTCGGAATGATCGCTTAGAAATAAAAATTAAAAAGGTATTTACTAAGGACCAGGCTCATAGGTGCTAGCAAGTGAAATTTGAAGATTGATAAGGCACACTCACCCACTTCTTTCCACATTGCCATATGAGTTGTAAGGAATCCATCGCGAATGGCTTTTAGCACCAGATCGTCATCGTCACTCCAGAAATTCTTTTGGCTAACGATTTGATCCATAAGATTATCTTTAGCGTAAAGAGCAGCTTCTCTGCCACCGTGGCCATCAAAGATTCCGAAATAAGCATATTCCAAATCGCGCTCATTTTCTGTCTGTTGATACGCGACGACGAATGCATCTTCCATATATTTTCGACCCCCTTGGTTGCAATGACCGGTCACCCGAAGGTTTACGCCGATCGTCGATACCATATCGAGAAATTTTGGGAAGAAGTAATTTTGAGACTTGTTACAATCTGCTTTCCGTCGCGAGAAAAGAAAACACAAATCGTGACGTCAATGCCGCGACGCCAAAGTTCGAATATGATTGGTCGGCGACTTTGGCGAAGAGTTGGTGAATCAGACGCTTTGGCGACGGGGTTTTGGCTAGTTTCCCGGCATTCGACTAGCTCATGCCAATTATAGCACAGACGTTCTAAAATCCTTTTTATAAAAGGCCTTTATGAGTTAATTCGTGAATTCTTTGCCCATGAATAGCGCAGTTTCGTGAACTCAAGCCTTTACTTGAAACAGACGAAAATGTGAAACTTGCAATGTATTCCAATTCCTGTTCCTGCGTAAAACTAGTTGAATTATCTGCCTTTCTTTGACAGTGAATTGTTGTACACATTTGATGGAAAGTACCCAATTGTAATTCAGTTTCTTTTTTCCTTTCTCGAAACTTACGATTAAAAGTAAATGTAGCGTCCACGCACGCCAACTTGAAAAAATATTTGTTGGGTCCACTTCCTTAAACTTTCAGTCGCGCGGGTGGGGAAGGGGGATTTCAAGTAGTACGTAAGTACCTTTGGGGAGGGGGTGGCTGTTGTGCTTATGTTATTTTTGCTACAGGAGGGGTATAAAATGGCCAAAATATTGCTTACGTAATACTTGAACTTTTCCTGGGGGGTGGGGGTCTTAGATCTCATAGGCATACGTAAGAGGAGGTTGATTGGGGTCATATTCCTTCTCACTATGATAAATTTTGCATATACATATAGAGTTGTAGCCCTGCAGGGGCCGAAGCCAGGCCTGGGGCTTGAGCCCCCCACCACCTGGAAAATGCTCTTTTTTTTTTCTTTTTTTTTAATAAATTAATTTTATTTTAAATTTTTTGTTTTACATGAAATTGTACATGACAGTGGAAATTGTTTTTTGACTTTAAAAACACATTCAAAATATATTTCCACGGTAGATCTTGTGTATATCATATATATATCATCATCATCATCATATTCAACCATTATCTATCCACTGCTGGATGAAGGTCTCTCCAAATGCTTTCCACACAAGTCTATCCTGAGCAATTCGCTTCCACGTCACCCCAACCTGTTTTCTTATTTCATCCACCCATCTAGTTTGAGGACGTTTTCTAGGTCTTCGGTGGTCTCTTGGAATCCAGTTCAGAATTTCTGTTGTCCATCGTTGATCAGTTCTTCTTGCAATATGCCCAGCCCATCGCCATTTCAGCCCTTTTACTTTAACAATGATGTCCTCTACTCTAGTTTGCTCTCTCACCCAAGTGTTTCTTTTTCGATCTCTCCTAGTTATTCCAAGCATGCACCTCTCCATGCTCCTTTGCGTTGTCTGTAACTTTCGTATTGCTCCAACTGTTAGACTCCATGTCTCTGATCCATAAGAGAGGACTGGCAATACACACTGGTTGAAGACCTTTCTTTTTAGACACAAAGGCAATTTCCCCTTCAGGATAAAACTGTTTCTTCCAAATGCACTCCAGCCAAGTTTAATACGTCTGTTGAGTTCTTTCATAATGTTGCCATCCATTGAAATCAGCTGGCCAAGGTAAATATATGAATCAGCAATTTCTAGCTCAATGTTGTCAACTTGTATTTTTGTTTCCTCTACGAAATTATTGAACATGATTTTAGTTTTTTGTAGGTTCATCTTGAGTCCAACTTCTTTACTTCTAGTTGAGAGCTCCTGTACCATGTCTTGGAGTTCTGATGGGTTCGTTGAAAAAATAACAATGTCATCAGCAAACCGCAAATGATTTAAATATTCACCATTTATTTTTATTCCCTTGTTATTCCAATTTATCTGCTGAAAAATCATCTGTAAAGCTGAAGTAAAAAGTTTTGGAGAAATGGTATCTCCCTGCCTCACACCTTTGCCAAGTTTGATAGTTTTGGTATCTTTATGTAACCGAAATTTTGCACTTGCATTTTTATACACACGTTTCACCATGTCAATGTACACATCCTCAACGTCTGTTGATCTTAAAGAGTTGATGACTGCTGATGTTTTAATAGAGTCAAAAATGAGTTTTATAGGGTCAACAGATAAACTTCCTTTAACAACCCTAAGGCTCTTGTTATTTTCAATGGCTTTCCTTACTAGCTCACAGTTGAATTTTCTTATGTCTTCTTTCATGCTTTTGCGCAGAGTTTTACAAAGTTCTATGTACTCAATCCTGGAACTGGTATTTCGATTGTCCACCTTCATATCTCTTCGCCTTTTCATGAGCTGTTTCGTCTTCTCAGATAATTTGCTATTGTGCTTTTTACAGGTTACACCACCAATTTCCCCAGCAGTTTCAACTATTGTCTTAACAATGTTTTCATTTGCTTCTGAGATATCACTTTCATCAATAAGTCCTTCCAGTGCAGAAAAGCGATTTTTTAATTCCAACTTGAATGCCTCGGTATTTACTTTCAGTTTCATTAGATCCACCCTCTTACTTACTTGTTTCCTAATGAGCTTCTGTCGTTCTAATTTAGTATTTAAGTGCACTTTACATCTCACCATTCGATGATCACTTCCAGTATTAAATCTGTTCAGTACACTGCAATCTTCAATAATTGATTTCTTGTTTGCCAGGATATAGTCAATTTCACTAGTTCCCCCATTTGGGTGTTTCCATGTCCATTTTCTTTGCGGTTTCTTCTTAAAAAATGAATTCATGATGCTAAGGTTTTCAGCTTCTGCAAATTCGATGAGTTGATCGCCACGTTCATTCCTTTCCCCATATCCGTATTTACCAACCGATGTCTCTCCTTGTTCCTGTTGTCCAATTCTTGCATTGAAATCCCCCATGATGAGCTTGATATGTTGTTTCCCTTTGGTGTGTAACTCTTTGATTTCTTCATAAAATTCTTCAACCTCTTCGTCGGTATGGCTTGATGTTGGTGCATATACCTGTACTATTTGAAGTTGGTATCGCTGGGTTAGTTGAACAACAAGCCTCGCTGCTCGATCTGATGTACTTTCAACTTCCAGAAGACAGTCTTTAATTCTTTTGTTGATTAAGAAGCCAACACCACTTGTTCTTCCAGTTTCCGTTCCTCTATAATAAAACAAATGTCCACTTTTAAGTTCCACCAACTCTTCACCTTTTCTTCTAACTTCACTGAGTCCTACAATGTCCCATTTGATCTTGTCAAGTTCTTCTTCCAATTCCTGAAGTTTTGCTTCAGAAGCAAGGGATCGTCCATTATACGTTGCCAAGGTCAATAACAAACGGCAGCCTGGGCCATTCCAGTGATTCTTAGCACCCCCTGCTTTCATGCCACGCTGACCGCTGCCTTGATCAGGAGCACTCCAGCACCTGGAGACTAGGGGCCATGGTTTCTGGCCTGGCCGGTTCCACACATCGTCACATACGTTCAGCGTGTGGGTCTCCTTCCAGTTAGATACCAGCAACCCTTTTGCAGGCCATATATATATATATATATATATAGAGAGAGAGAGAGATTTTAAATATAGTAAATTTAGAATTGGAGAAAAGAATAATAAAGAAAAATATAAAGAAGAAATAACTGTGCAATTATCTAAGTCTAGCGCTCATTGAGCCACTGCTATATAATGGATAAGTTATAGTGAAAAATAGCAAATACATATATAAGATGAATAGTGCATGTAAAAGAAAAAAAAAGAAAAAATAGGGCGAGTTAGATGAATAAAGTTGAATGAAAACATGTGTGTACATATATATTTGTATGTATATATATATATATATATATATATGTATGTCTATGTTTGAATATTGTATTTTCTATTAATCTTTTCTCTTACCTTAATTCTATTCAACCTTATTCAACCAACTGGCCACTTTTTTTTTCTTTCTTTCATGCACTATTCGTCTGTCGTACGCATTTGCTGTCTTGCACTAATATATATATAGTGATTTTCAATGAAAATTTTGAGCTAAAAAATTTACTCATTAATGTTAAATATACTGGTGTCCAAAATTAAAGTTACACCAGTAGCGGACACAGACTTTCATTTTGGGGGGGGGCGGGGTCACGGACAGGATTTTACATGGTCTTGGAATAACACCCTTCATTTATCATGAAAGTTGGAATTTTTTACAGTGAAAAAATATATTTTGGGGGTCATGACCCCTGTGTCCGCCCTTGAATTACACTCTATATCATTTCAATGGGAGAGCTACATATTTTGCTCTGTAACTTCCGACGTGCTTTATTTATAAAAAATCATTTTACAGAAAATTAAAGAGCTATAAACACTTAACATAATTACAAAAAAAAAAATTTTTTTTCAGGTATCCTATGCAGGAGAACCCACGGTCAAAAAGTGTGCAAAAATTGAAGGTGGAAAACAAATATTCGTAAAAAACAGATTTAGGAAAAAAATTTGCTTATATAAGCATCAACGATCATTTGCTGATAACTTTTCATATTTATGTAAGAAAAACCGTCATTCTGAATCACTTTTAGACGGATTTTCATTTTCGACTTTCCATGTTTACATCAAATTCAAATCGGGGATTCTTCTTCATAGGGTGCCTAGAAAATTTTGATTTATTTTATAATTATATTAAGTATTTATAGCTCTTTAATTTTCTATAAAATGATTTTTTTACAAATAAAACATAATGGAAGTTACAGAGCAAAATATGTACCCCTCCCATTGAAATAACATTGAATGTAACCTTAATTTTGGACACCAGTTTATATTAGTCTACATCAACGTAGAGTTTTCAAAATTGTTGGAGAGTCCTAAACCCATATTCTGTACATTTATACATTACAATCAGGGCCGCATTTCTCATTTGGCCGACTAGACCCGTTCCTAAAGCGCAAAATTCGAAAAAAAAATCAAAATTTCTTTAGTTAAAAACTTAAAAAACCAAGAGCGGTAAAATAAAGGACTTTTTACATCGCTTCGAATCTATGCATTAAAAAAAAGTGCAAGCAACCTGAAAGTGAAAATGATGGGAAAGACTTCTATAATATATGCACAGTGTATATTATTTCCTGAACTAAATCCCTTTTTACTATTCTAATATGTTTAACGCTAGCCTAAGAACTCTAAACATTATTTAAAACGTCTTTCCAATGTGTTATTTTTTTTGTACCGTATTTATAGTATCTAGTAAGTAGTATTCAACTGTAATAATTTTTTGATTCACTAATTAAGCTTCATTTAGTTAAGTTTTATTTTTAATTTATGGACAGAGGGGTGGAGAAGGGGGAACAAGAGGGGATGGAATTGTTAGGAGCGCAGACAGCAAAAGTGTCTAGGGGCTCTGAGCTCCTGAATGCAGCCCTAATTACAGTATATGTAAAATTGCAATTTATTTCAAATTATTGGAGAGCTCGGGCCCATATAACTCTACGCCCATGTTAGTCTACTTAGATATTTAATACTATTAAATATATTAACCAAATAAATCTAAACATTACCAAATTTTGTTCCCCCTCTTGTAGCTTTTTAAACCGCCCTGTAAATTTCAGAGCCCCTTTCTTGCGACAAGCATTGAGGTAGGGTCTGAGTTCTGTAGCCGGCAAAGAACAATTTTCAAAATTACTTGAGGTTGGGGGAGGGGGGGAGTACATATTATAAACATTTATACATTACAATTTATTTTAAATTGTTGGAGGTGGTTCCCCCACGGATACATGTAACTCTACGTCTATGCAACTAACTCCTCCCTATCATGACTATTCTGCTCACGGCAGTCAGAGGCAACCGCCTAGGGCCTCACACCATAGGCGCAATCTGGCGGGGCCAAGGGGGACACATACCCCCCAGTTTTTTTAGAATAGAGGCAAAATCGTATTTTTCCACCCAATTTTTTTCCCACCCCCAGTTTACGTTATATTTAACCCTCAAATTACGCCTATGCCTCACACAATTGTTTATTAGGTGCAATAATTTCTCTAAACTTCAAAAAAATATTAGATGATAAATTAGTATCTAAAAATTCAAATATCTTTTACATATAAAAAAATAGAACTTTACCAATAGCGATTTTAGATAGCGTAACGTTTTTGCTTAAAAGAGGGAATGGAATTACTACAAAATGTAATATCTCTGAAACAGAGAGGTGGGGAGGACGAATTTTAATTTATGGCCTGCAAATAAGGGAAAGCGAGTTTGATAGTTAAGATGAAAAGTGAGAAGAGATTGCGAATAGGATTTACATGTTCATGTGTTGGCAGGGAAGGGAGGTGAGTGAAGGTCGAGAAAGGATGATGATTTCTCGGATTAGTTTCCATGCTACCACTAAAGTAAGACTTAATAGTTAACAGACTTGGACAATGGCGTAGCTATAGAATTTGGGCCCCAATGCAATCGCTGGTAGAGGCATACCAGGACCCCCCAATTATGCTATCTAAGGAGTTTCGACTTCCAAAGGGCCCTAATGCAACTACATTGGCATCATTACACAACTGGTCTTGAACAGGCAACCAGTCCAAATTTTGGAAAAAGAATTAGAAAAGCACATATAATTATTTATTTACACAGGAATATGCAGAAATTTCATAACGGAAGAGTTACGGAGTTGCAATTCCATGTATTTATATGTACATATATAAAATTTTATAGCAATGGAAGGGGTTTACAACCGTCTCAACACCCGTTCCGTACGCCAGCGGTTGTCCGAATGGTATTAAAGGTGGCTGCAATCAGCACCGTATCTAGATGATATTGCCCCCCCTGGTAGAACCGTCCAGATTGCATCCCCTAACCATGGACATATTCTCCCCCTGTGAATTATTTCAGCCGATTTCACGTCCTTGCCCGCTTACGCCCCTAGCGTGGGCGTTCCACGTCACCCCACTAGTGGCTGCAATGCTAGAGGTTTTTTTTAAAAAGATGAATAAGGAATGAACTATCGATTTAAAAGAGATCGTTTTGGATGTGCAGGCTGTGAAAAAGTGTCCTATAATTTATGCAAGTAACATAAAAGGCAGAGGTTGGAAATGGAAGTCCTTAGGAGGGAAAAATATTAGCGAAACATTATCAAGAAAGGCTGTTTTTCTTAGTTTAATAATAGAGTTCTTTCTGTTTAGAATCTGAGTTAAAATGCTATTAAATAGATTTGCGTGGTGTATAAAAAAATACTTTATTTTTTAACGTTGACGGGAGAAATACAGCATTTTTTTTAAGTTATTAGGGGGGAAATTAGTGCTTCTATCGCGAATTTTAGATATTTTAAAAAATTGACTCAAAAATGTAATACTCGTATTAGAAATGTTCAAAAAAATGTAAATTGAGTTCAGAAAAGTACAATATAGTTAGTACAATTTACAGCCTGGAAAACGGATTAAGATTGAAAAAAAAAAAGTGGCTTGTGCCTGCACGGGGACTCGAACCCGAGACTTTTTTGTACGAATGGCGTTAACGGTAGCTACAATGCTAGAGATTTCTTAAAAAATTGAGTGATAAAGGAACTGTTGGCTTAAGGGAGATTGTTATGGGTGTGTAGCCTGTAGAAAACTGTGCTTTAATTATGCAATTGGCATGAAAGGCAGAAGTTTTAAATGGAATTTCTTAAGAGGGGAAAAATGTGTCGGAAACATTATCAAGAAAAGATTTTTCTTTGTTTAAGAATAACCTTCCTTCAGTTTAAAATTCGAGTTAAATATTTACCTGGAGTATAAAAAAATGCTTTATTTTTTAACATTGGCAAGTGAAATATTGCATTTTTCTTTAAGTTATTTGGGAAAATTAGTGTTTCAATTGTGAATATTAGGTACTTTAAAAAATTGATTTAAGAATGAAATATTCTTCTTAAAAATATTAAGAACTATACATCACGTTTAGAAAAATACGATCTACTTGATGAAATTTACGGATTGGAAAACAGATGACGATTGAAAAAAAAAAAAGTGGTTTGTACGTGCACGAAAATTCGAACCTGCAACCTTGTTGTCTGAATGGGGTTATATAGATCGCGGCAATTCTAGAAATCGCTTTAAAAAATGAGTGATAAATGGACTATCGGCTTGAGAGAGATTGCTTCGGGTGTGTAGGCCGTAGAAAAGTGTGTTTTAGTATGTGCATAAAAGACAGAAGTTTGAAGTGAAATTTTTTAGGATGGAAAAATGGATTTGGACTGTCATTAAGAAAAGCTCCTTTTCTTATAGTTCAAGAATATCTTTCTTTTTTTATTTAAAATTTAAATTAAACGTGGTGCCGAAAAGTTATTTCATTTTTTAACGTTGACAGGTGAAATACAGCCCTTTTCTTTAAGTTCTTAATGGAAAATTTATGCTTTAATCTTGAACCTTAGATGTATTAAAAAATTGATTTAAAAATGAAATATTTCATTCAAAATATTTAAAAATATGCAACGCGTTTAGAAAAATACGATCTACTTAATTAAATTTACGGCTCAGAAAACGTTTGGAGGTTGAAAACTACAGTGAAACCTGTTTAAAAGGTTTCTGTCTCCACAAAGCGGAAACTTGCTCAAAACGGAATTTCTTTGCCGTCCCTTCAAAAGTTAATGGTATTTAACATTAGCTAAAACGGAAACTGACTAACGCAGAACTGGAAAGAGTATTTAGTCCCCGCAAAGAGAAAAACCTGCATAAAGCGGAAAATCGCCAGTAGGAAGAAAATTTTCTTAGCAGAAAAAGGAAAGAGGGTTGTAATACAATGCAAATAGCAAAGTGGGGGATGACGAACAAAAGGCATTTTACACTTTATAGATATATAGAATGCCCTTGCCCGATCACCATTTTGCACACCACCCCTACTTAAATAAAAACTTTCATTGTTAGCCAGAACGAAATGTCACTCATATCGACTTCATCGATTCACGGATAAACACACAGCAAAGTGTAGTACAAATGATCATCCATTGTGAGATCTTCCATATCTAGAGAAGCACCCTAAGTTCCCCTTTGTATTGGAAAATACTTCTCAAAGATACTTAGTTTTTGTTAGTTTGTTTTCGAAGATCACAAATTCAAACGGAAGAATTTTCTGGAAGCTAACAAAGCAAAGGAGCAATCAATCTGGGGCTGATAAAATGTTCAGTCTATGAATCAGTCTATTTTCTTGACATCTAGAAAACACGTTAGGATACGAGTTATACGTAAGCCATAGAAAAGGTGGATCAAGAAATCTTTCAATAGGGGGGAGAGGGGATTTGTTCCTCATTACTTTGTTTAGCTAAGTGTTCGGTACTTTTTATTTCATTTTCCATGATATAATTTCGGCACAAGGTGGGGTGGATCACCCTATCGCTCCAACTTGGATACGTCAGCGCGCCCTAGTATACTTACAGAACGTACAAAACTTTATCTTCAACTAAAAAATTCAAAAATAATGAAAATGATCAATGATTCAATAAGCGAAATTGAATATTGTAAAACAAAATTGCAAGCAAATTACGGTAAGTATTTTCTTGTGTAATACAGTTAATGTATCAAAGAATTGCATACTGTGAGTGAATATTAAAGGTTGAATACTTGATACGTCAGCACATTTCTCATTTTAATCCTGATATAAAATGAAATAATGGAAAATTGGGGGAGTGAGGGCGATTATATACTTTATTGTTACAATTTAAGCTTATGTAATATACTTTTTGTATGGAATAGGCATGTGCAGTTAACGTGGAAATTCATATTATGTTGATCGTAATTACTAACAAAATAAGGCAAAAATTAATAAATATAAAATGTAGTGCCAAAATATTTTTATCACAGGGGAAAATAAATTTAGTTGTAAAGTTTGCAAAATGAGGCAAAAACATTAGCATATGCTGTCATTTTTTACCACTGAATTTAATTATATATTTATTTTGCATGTAACCTCCATAAGACAAACCTGCATACTACGGATTTTTTTTTTTTTTTGGGGTCCCACGAGTTTCCATCTTTAACAGGTTTCACTATATATAAAAATCTGATTTGTGCGTGCACGGAGTCTCGAACTCGGGACCTGATTGTCTGAATGGGGTTAAATGTGTCTGCAATGCTAGAGATTTTTTAAAAAGATGAATTAGAGAAAGAAATGAATTATTTGCTTAAGCGAGATTGTTATGGGTATGTAGGCTGTTGAAAAATGTGCTTTAATTTATACCAGTGGCATAAAAAAACAGAGATTTAAAATGGAATTTCTTAGTTGGGAAAACTGGATATGAAATGCTATTAAGGTTTTTTCCCTTAATTTTAGAATATCTGCCCTGCTTAAAATTCAACATCGCTCCCGATAAGATAAACAGGCATACATGCACCAACATACGATAATCTGATAGCTGAATGCTGTAATCGGATCTTATCTAACGTTATTCATCGTAAGGAATTACGATAAAATCCTAGCGTGTCGTAAATTGTCAGTTTTCGCATTTTCAAGATTTTCTTCACCGTGGGATTTTCTAAAACCACGAAAATTTTAATTTACTGCTGGAGGGGGTGGGGGGTGGTACACGTTTATTTAAAGTAAAAGGTTCATTCACTCTTTTGCTTGATGTGTGATAGAAAACTCGCCTTTATTTAAAGCAGTAGATTCATATTAATTTTTAAAAAAACCGAACGAACAAACAAATAAATAAACGTTTTCATTTCGAAGGCACGAATGAATATTCATTGATTTGATAGAAAGTTCATTTATTTGAGAAAAACTTATTTTATTTGAAAGAGAATATTCTTATTTTTTTAGCCAATAAACGGAAAGTTTAATTACGATATTTCATTATTCTCATAATATTATTTTGTTATCGTAATTTTTTAAGCAAATTGCGTCCTTATTCCCATCGTGGTTTAAGCGCCAACTTTAAAAATCCAGTTAGTTTTTATAGTAAAACCCCCTTAACGGATACTACTGAATAGCACATACCTCTATTTAACGAACACTTTTCTAATTCTGGTCCCGGTGCTTGGTATAATCTAATGCTATCGAATAGCGGACACCTCGAGATGAGTATCTGTCGGCTATTTAGTGGTTTTACTGTATTTCCAATATAATTGTTTTAATCTAATCCATTTCAAAAAGCTTCCCCCAGCAATAGACAAAACATGGTTGAATGATGAATTGGACAATAATAATATTATTTGAAAAGACATCATAAATGTATATAGGTATAACACTTGTGGGATCATCGAAGGCCAACACAAAGATTCTAAAAGTAATTTCGAGACAGGAGAGAAAATATTAAAATTATGTATTAACTTTTACTCTCAGTATATTAGAAATGAGTAACGTTGTAGTATGTATCGACGCGTTTCATACAGACGCTTTTGCCATTCATTAGGATTAATGCTAATGCATGAAGGCTAATTCACCAAAACGCATCAATTTATGGCCTATATTCGTCAAGAAACTGGTTTTTAGCTCATTAGGTAAATAAGAAAGAAATTTAAGGTAACTTTAGGTTTTGGTGAATTGGCTTCATGCACATACCCTAAAATCTCGCCACGAGCCGCCACTGGAACTTCCAGATTGACAATCGCCGTCTGGCTCATTGATGATTTCACATACTGTTTTCCTCAAATACGTTCAGTTTGTTTTCCGATTATCCTTAACTAATGATTAAACAATTTATAAATACATTCGACCACAGTAACTTCTTCGTTACAGATACGTGGTGAATTTTAATGATAATTCATTAAAATGAACCTACCAGACAGGGGTGAATTTAGAGGTCATTCAAAGGGGCGATTAATGATTTAACTGATGGAAATAATACCTCATTGGCAGGGGAGGCTCGAGTTTGATTTTGAACCCCGGCAGTCTGGCACAAGATTGCTTTTGCCCACACCCCCACACACACACACCTCTCCGGCAAAAATTGGAGATTTTCACAGATGTACAGTGAGCCATATACCCTATAAAAGTGGCCAAAAGTCTCTGAAAGAATTTCTCTAAAGATGTCTCTAAAAATTTCTCTAAACTTGTCTCTTTTTAAAGAGTTTTCCTACTGTTGGGTCAATTTTCAAAAGAAATTTGAGCTTGATTTCAGTTTGGCGCCCACATTCAAACGGGGTCCCTGGCCCTTATGCCGTTTCTGCTCATTGGACTTCTACTTCGTATCTTTTCAATGTTAAATTTTCAATCAAGGGGTGGCGACAATCCCCGCCCTAAATCCGTACCTGCTACCAGAACTGGCCCTGCGTGCGCTTTAACACAGTTGGCATAACAATTAGAATCTAGAGGGACTATAGCCGTACTTAGATGCCTATTATTCCTCTTAGGCTCAGAGACAGATTTACCATATGGAATTAATGAAATTTTAGTTTGAGTTTCCATAAAATTTAATACATATTATATATATTTTTCTTTAATTTAGTTTTTAACTCCTTATTGTTTATTTTAAATTCACACATTTTGGTTTACGAATTTTAATTAAGTAAATATATTTAATACATTTAATTACACGTATGGAAGGGAATTTTTGACCACCCTATCGAAACTTTAAACTTCAGGAACTCTCAATTTGTAGATTCAAAAGTTTATAGTCCATAGTGTTTTTCTTAATGGTTTTTTTTATTTATTAAACTTCTTTATATTGGCGTAATTGGGGAATGGGGTGGGGCTCAGTCCTTCCGAAAAAAAATGTAGCCCCTTTAAAAAAAGCGAAAGTTACAAATGGGTATTAGGTATGGCACAGTGGGGCAACCCCCCACCCCCCTCCACTATTTAGGCCCAGAATCTGGCAATGCCAACTTTCATCTGTAGAGATTTCAATGACAGAAATTAGCCGTAGGGATTCCAATGACAAAAAACCGCTCTGGTGATTTTAGTAATAATTATAAACCAATGATTTCGATGATAAAATTCAATTATAATGAGTTTAATGATAAAAATTCAATTATAATGATTTTAATGATAAAAACTAATTCCACTGATTATATCTTTTCCAAAAAATTTAATGTCAATCGATTACAGCGACATCTATAGTATTTTAAATAATGAGGTAGCAATTCAAAATTATGGAGGGGCGGGGCTTAAGTAGTTTTGAAGAAGTTCGTTTGATAAAAATTAAAAAGAATAATGTATCTTGATATTCAATAGGGAGGGGCTTGAACCCACTGTGCTCCACCCACTTCTTACGCCAGTGATTTTAAACACGTGTATTCTTGTTCCTTTTTCAACAAGCATTTGTTGTCTTTTGAGTACAGATATTTGAAACCTTTATCTAAAACATTATTGGGGTTGGCTTCTGTCTATGCGATTTGAAAGTTCATTGTACCCTCCAGAAACACACAGAGCCAAAGAGGAGAGGGGAAAGAGAGCAGGAAGAGAATTTTCAGAAGCCCCTTCCGAAATCAAGATTTGTTTAAAAATAAGAAAAATGTCGCCAAATGTACACTCGCATGGCGATTCGGCCAACTGCAGATCGGTTCTTCTTTCACCAACTGTGCCAACAGCACATCTAACGGGTTATAACAGCCCAGTCACTAGGCGAAACGTAACCGCCGGGAGTAATGTACTATTTCGGGGTCCGTAACAATGCCAACACCGTTGGCCAACAGAGCCAAGTCTCGTGAACATTTAATTTTACATTCTTGTTCCTATGTTGTTATTGAGCACGACGGCACAGTTCGTGATTGATGAAATATTCCGCCAACAAGTGTTCCTTTCAACATCCCGCGGCTGTTAGATTTAACGATCTAACGGACAGATGTCATAAAATTTAATTAAAACGTCAGATGCTTTCAAATGCATATTTCAATTACAGCAAAACTCTTATTACCTAAAACAAAAGTGGGCGAGATACAATTTCAGATAAGCAGAATTTTGGATATGCCTGAGAATTCAATTTTCAACGTGTAGGTACAAAAAAGCTACAAGATTTGTTGTCCAAAACGTCCAATTCAGGGCTGTAGCCAGGATTTGATTTCGGTGGAGGACTCAAAATTTTTTACAAAATAGCAAATAAAGATACGTCACCTTTATGGTAAAGAAGAAATATAAGTAGATCAGTGACGGCGTAGGAAATGGAGAGGTTCCGGGGGGTACAAGCTCCCCATAGGATATCAGATCATTATATTCTCTCTAAAACCTCCGTCATATAATCTTCTTGAAGCCACTTAACCCCACTTCCCTCATGAGTTTTGAATGTTATTCTACTGCAATAGGTCGTACAAAAATATATGAGAAAACATCAATTCTGCCTCCAGACCTCATTGTAAATTTTTGCTTGTAATTTTGCCATCAAAACTTAATTTTACAGAATGCCTCCCGCTTTTAAAGAAAATGGTTTCTACTTTTTCTTTCTTTACGGTATTCTCAAACTAATGGTCTGCAAAACAAGACTTTCTGGTCAGAATTTTGATAATTCAAGATTTGAGAGGGTTTTTTTCACATCTTTTTACAAATTTAACAAGTAAATACATATATGTATTTTTGCAGACCTATTACAAATTCCGTTTCCTGGGGGAGGGGGTCAGTCCCCAAGATCCCCCTCTCTGGATACAGGCATGGTCCAATTACATATTAATATACATGGCGATTTAGATCTAATGGAACAAACTGAAAGGGGTGGTAAAGGACATTAAATAGGATGTATTTGGCGAAATCCCCATGGCCGTAAACGGGCCAGTTTGGCTGTAAAGTGAAAGTATTATTTACATCCACATCATTGCTATGTAGGCAATTACAAAAACAAAAAAAATTTCTTTTGATACATAATTTAAGTGATTGACCTAGTAATGCAGCAGAGGCAAAAAAAATAAATAAATAAATAAATAATAGGAAATTCCCTTCCCTGACCCTTAGTTTTTAGTCTTCTTTGCTATTTAGTCATCAAAGATGTGAGAAACGATTGTTTTACCATACTGGAGGCAATTGGGAATTGTCAAGCATGCGTAATAGGTGAAGGACATCAAAAGAAACAACTTCGGTCTAGTGAACCTATGTCCAAAAATGAGTCGTTTTGGAACTACAGGGATGTTATTACGAGAGCCAGTATTTAAGTTTTTAGAAAATAATATACAAAATATTTCCATATCGAAAAAATTGTTTTATAGCTTTGCAAGATATTCGCCTTTATCGTTAATGCCCTTTTTCATTTGAATAAACCTATTTTCAAAATAATTATGCCATTCAGAGGTTGGTATGGCAGAAACATGCGATTTTTTTTAGCTTCAACTCCACCTTCTGGGCTATTAAATCGTTGACCACGGATTTTATTTTGATCGTTGGGAACAAAAAAAGGAATCAGTGGGTGCTAAGTTGGGCGAACAAGGGCAATGACTCATGAATCAATGTTTTCATGCTTCAAATAATTGACAGTTTGAAATGTAGTATGTGAGTTTTCATTGTCATAAAGATAAAGAACGATGCAACATTTCGAGTTATTTTCTCTGATTTCAGCAACTCTTACTGGCAAACAAATTGTCGTATATCAATTAGCATTTCCTGTTCTACGGTCCACCCATGCAACGGCTGGATTTACCAAGAAACGAGGCAATCATTTTCTTTGAAGCCCTTTGTGCACGAACAACTTTTGTAGGATTCGGTTCATTTTGGAACACCCAAACAGTAGATTGTTGTTTCGTTTGAGGTTTATAGGAATGAATCCAGGTTTCTTTACCTTTTACAATGCCAAAGATGTTTTGAGGCACCACAATTGAATCTTTTTAAATTTTCCTTGCATCATTTGACACGAGCATCCTTTTGAGTTTGATTTAAATTGCCTGGTATCCAACGCGCATATACTTTCTTGATGTTTAAATGATCATGTAAAACTGAATGCACTTCGGTCCCTGAACTGTTCAAAGATGCCTCAATTTCACCAGATGCGACATGACGATCTAAAGTGATTAGTTGTCGCACAGCATCAATGTTTTGTGGTGTCACAGCAGTGTTTGGTCATCCTTCACGAAACTCATCACTGTGACCCCTATGTCTAAAATGGAATTCTTTAAACCGATTGTAAATTGTTGTTTTTGATAGTGCTTCATTACCAAAAGACGAATTTATACGATCGACACACTGTTGCTGTGATTAACCTTGTCGAAAATCATAAAAAAATCGTGGCTCTAAAATCCCTTCGACTAAAATCCATGTTTTTTCACTACCTCATTAACTTTAAAGCAACGCCGTAAAGAAAATTTTATAGCAATTCTGGTCCTGTAATACCCAACGTTCACATTAAAATTGAAATTCATCAAAAAATCATCATCAAGGAAAGCTGTGGTCTTTTGTGTTGCTAAAAACTAAAATGCCCGCTTACGTATTTGCATTCCACATTAATCACGTACAAAAATTTGGAAAATTCCCCGTTCTAGACGAGAATCACATTGGAAAAGGTTCCACCACCCACTATGGTTCGAAACAACTTTTCTTCTCCAAATTTATGCAATTCGGGAATTTATGGCTTAAACGTCAATCTTGCGTTTGGGCCACGAATTCCTTAATTGTATAAATTGGCCATAGGACGTTGTTTTGGACGGTAGAAAGTGGCGGGATTTTTTTCCAATGTGGTTCTAAACTGGAAAGGCGAATTTTTCAAATTTTGTTACATGATCGACTAATGTGGATGCAAATAATAGCATCCCTGTAGTTCCAGAACGGCTCATTTTCGGACATTGTTTCACTGGACCAAAGTTGTTTCTTCACTGGTGTCCTTCACCTATTACGCATGCTTGATAATTCCCAATTACCTCCAGCATGGTAAAACAATAGTGCTACAATACTGTTGTATTTAAGTATAATTTGCTAAAAATTTAAGCCAAAAACTGGGAGAACTTTTCATCTGACTTTTTCATAATAAAAAAACTTAAATTACCTAAATTTTATTATAAAAAAAGCAATAAATAAAAAAAAACACAAACCTTGTAGAAATTTTTAAAACCCATTTTGTGATCATTGTTCTTTCGGTAGGCTAAATAATAGTTTCACGTAGACTTTCACAGCGCATTATAACAATCAACAACAAATTTTCAGGTAGTCAGCTGTATAGCAAAACGATTATTTATTGCTAAAACTTTACGTTTCGATTCGAGCTGTGCGAATCATCATCAGAAGAGGTTAAATTACATGAAAAACTTTTGAGAAAATTGTAGAATATACGTAAGTTGCGGAAACAGTATAAATACGTTGAAATAAATTATTATGAAATTTTTGAGATGAATATAAAAGAAAATGAAATCGAAAAATAAAAACTGACATTTACACGTTACAGTTTTGTTAGAATGGGTAGCCAAGCAACGGGAATGGTTTTTGCATCGTCTCTATTAAAATTATTAGGATGCTTGATGATCCCTATTGCTTCTCTGTATAATCTGGGCCAAAAATTAGTTGATTTTGCGAGAACTTTAGTATGGTCAAAAAGGATTAAATGGTTATTTAAAATTGAATGTTTTGCTATTGCCGATTTTGTTATCTGTTTATTCCTCACGAGGCTTTCATGCTCCCGTTTTCGGCACGCAGTGGATCGACCTGCTTGCCCGATGTATACCTGTCCACAAAAACAAGGAATTTGGATGGGATATACACCAGGAATTTTGTATGGATCCACAGGTTCTTTAACAGAACGTAGGAAACTAAAAATCTTGTTTTTTGAAATAAATACTGTATCAATATTATGTCTCAAAAGTAAAAGGTCAGTGACATAGTTTATAAATGGTAGGAAGGCTTTATGCTCATTTCTTTTAAAAGGAATATGATCAGGAATTAGGTATGAAAAATGGGCTTCAGTTTTGGACTTGAAAGTTTTTGGAATATAATGATGATTGTAACCATTTTCTTCCAAAATGTCACTAAGAAAATTGAGTTCATTCTGTAAAACTGTTTTGTTACTGCAAATAATATTGTCTCGTTTGAACAATGTATCAATGACCGTTTTTGGGAAGGGTGATGGTGCGATGTAGCATGAAGGTATCTGTTTGTATGCGTAGGATTCCTGTAAACTGAAAAAAGTAAGTTATTGTTTCTTTGCTTAATAATATTATGCTAGACTATATAGGTTTCATAAAACGCTAGACTATTTGTGTTAAATTTATGGAAAACATTTATAGTTTGTAACCTTTGTTATTTTCAACATTGCAAACATTTCTACGGAGTTTAAATCGTACAATTTGTAGCGTTTTTTTCTTAATA
>QLNU02015359.1:80378356-80429992 GCA_006491805.2 Dysdera silvatica | reverse complement strand
TTACGAACTTTGCAAGAGAAATGAAATTAAAAATGGATGACCGTCTTTTTTATATGGTGTGACCTATGAATTTTGTGTTTGTCATTTTTTATATTTCTCGCTCAAATATTTACAATTAATTTATGATCACAGTTTGGAGAAACACGATAATTTTATATTTAATAAAGGGATGCAATCAAGTCCTGGCTTCGAGTCCTCATGCATGTACATGCCACTCTTTTTTTTCTTTTTTTTTTCCCATAATTCAACAGGATGCCGAGATGTACATTTCATCACGTAGATCGTTTTTTTCTGAAAGCGATGCACATTTTTCTTTTTTTTAAAAAAGAACATTTCATTGTAAATCCCTTTTTAAGAGTATCAAAAACTTACGGTTTAAATACTAATTTTCCCCTAATAACTTACAGAAAAGAGCTCACTCGCATCTGCCAATATAAAATAAATAAAATAAAAATGAAGCATTTTTTATAAACCATGTTTATATTTAATACGAATTTTATATGGAGGGGAAGCCATTTTGAAATTAAGAAAAATGGCCTTTCTTAATGACGTTTCGAAATGATTTTCCGTCCTAAGAAATCACATTTACAATCTCACTTCCTTCCATCTGAATAAATTAGAACACATTTTTCTACAGTCTATGTAAACATAATAGCCTCTCTTAGGCTAATAGTTCATTTCTGGTTCATCTTTTTAAGAAATCGCTAGCATTGCAGAGACTTTTAACTCAGTCCTACAGTTTTTTTTTTAACTTTTCTTCTTCTTGACTGAGTTTTTCTTTTAACAACAGGTCTGGGATGCTAATTCCCTTTCACACACAAGCCACGTTTTTTATTTAATACTTCATCCATTTTTCCAGGATGTAAATTGAATTAAGTAGATCGTATTTTTCAGAACGTGAAGCAAATTTTTGCACATTTTTGAAAAGAATATTTCACTCTTAAATCCCTTTTTAGGGGAACTTAAAATTTACGAATTAAACACTAGTTCTTCCCAAATAACTTCAAGAAAAAGCTCTCTCTCACTTGTCAACTGTAAAAAATGAAGCATTTCATGTACATCCTCTGAATATTTAACTAGAATTTTAAACAGGTAGAAAGCTATTCTGAAACTAAAAAAATGACCGTTCTTAATATCTTTTCAGATCAATTTTTTCACCCCCTAAAAAATTCTACTTCAAACTTCTGTCTTTTCTGTCATTTGAATAAATTAAGGTACATGTTTCTACAGTCTACGCCAAAAAAATCTCTCAAGACAATAGTGCACATCTCACTGATCTTTTTAAGAAATCTCAAGCATTACGACCTTTAACTCCATTTGGACCACCAGGTCCCCGGTTCGAGGCAACGTGAACGAACATGCCACTTTTTTTTCATACTTCATCCGTTTTTCCAAGCTGTAGACTGCATCCTGTAAATTGTATTTTTCAGAACACGATGCAAATATTTTCACATTTTTAAATTTCCTTGCAAGTGTAGATTAAATTTACGATTTAAATATTAATTATTACCTAATAGCTTAAAGAACTAAGCACTCTCTCATCTATCAACGTTAAAAAAATAAAGCATTTTTTATATATCATGTGACTATTTAACTCGAATTTCAAACAGATGGAAAGTTATTCTGAAACTAAGAAAAAGGGCCTTTCTTAATAATCATTAAAATCATCAATCGAATTCATTTTCAACCTATCACTTCTGGCTCACCAATATGGGATTAAGGTGCAAATCGCCAATATGGCGCAAGGATGCATGTCACCATTTAACGTTCTGACTCTCTTTTTGCAGCACTTAAATATTTTACTAAAATTCTAAGTGTTATTGTTGAAATAACGCATTAACACAGTTCTAACAGAAACTTAACGTTTATTAAACTTCAATAAAGATAACGATGAAAATTACTAAAATAATATCATATTCAAAGAACAAATTAGTGAACACATTCTTGTTCAATAATACGATGAACAACGTTCAAACAATTTCCTGATAGAGTCATTAGACTGGTTTGGTTAACGTGACAGCTTCTAAATATAACTCACGTAACCAGCCAGCAACATGACGGGAACTAACACGATAAACGCTGAAGTCCAAGGCGAGTGGAAGCAGCAATAGCATTCTTCAAATGAAATGAATGTTGATTAAGCAAGTAATCCATGGTAGACGAGTAGAACGTAGAATAAATGTTCCATGAACGTTAACTGAAGATTAAGTAAAACATATTCCGGAATGACTGCCCTCCAAGTAGAGAAAGCGTTGGAAGTGAGTGATTGTGCATTGATTCTGTCTGAACGGCTTACATACACAGCTGGCACAGGTCCTGTTCACACTGGATGCAGCTCCGAGGAAAGAACGAATTATCATACACACAAGGTGCTGACATAAGCTGTTTGATATTTCAGGACCGATACGGATTACGACGTTACTACACCCTCTTAAGAACTTCCACTTCAAAGGAACTTCCACCTCAGAGGAACATCAAACTCCCAGAGAAAGTGTCCACGTCCGGCATGATGGAACCTTCCAATCTACAGAATTTCAGTTTGTCTGCAAATTTGTCACCAAATTAACTCTGGAGAGGAACATCAAGAGGAAGAAGTCTACAGAAAAAGGGGAAAGAAGTGGATGCATGGAAAAAATCTAAAGGCTTGGATGGAACAAAGCAAAAGTTCCGAATTGCAGAGGACACATTTAAGGACGAAATGCATAACTAATATTATAGTTTTATGAGGCAACAGAAGTGAAGTAAAATAATATAAACTAATCACAAAACGTTGTAATTCATCAACAGAATTTGGCAAAAGCATCCAATCATAATTTCACCCGTGGTCGGTGCAGTTCGAGTTATTACAGTAGACATGGAGGAATGCTTGAATACATTAGATATTGCAAAAATTATACACACTGTAAAAGATTACCCCGTTGTCGATATAGTATATACATTAAAGAGGTATATGGACAGTTGTCAGGCCTTGGGATGAAACTTGAACTAAACCAATAATTTCGGACAAAGATTGATGTTACACATGCTTCGTAATGTAAATTACCAGGGCCCTGCACAAGGAAGAGGTCAGCCCCCATTTGAACAATATTATTAGCTGAGACTAAAATTTCTCTTATCTCTTTCTAGAATCCCTTTGTCATTAAAAATTACCCTCTTTGAAATTCAATGCACATACCTATGAACCACATCGACGTATTTCAGAAATAATAATAAATCAAAGAATAGGCTTCTAAACCAGCGTAGAAAAAATGCTTAAATAAAATTTCCTAAAAAAAAACAATTGGAAAAGTGTCCACCATAAATTTCATTTTAAAATTCTGCCAGCCTTGTGCTGAGGTAGCGAAAACGGTTTTGATTAGCATGAAACAATCCTGGTTCGATTCCAATAGGAATTCATGCTTTTAGTTTTTTTTTTTTTAACGTCTACAGATCCACAAACGCGGGTTTGATTCTCTACACCAGACCAACGTTTCCCAAATTTTTTGTCCTGCAGATCCTTTTTTTTTTTTTAAGAAAAAATTTGATCGCAGAGGCCTTAACTCCTTTTCACTTTTAATATGCGTTTTTTAAGTAGGTCCTATATGTAAGTTAGAAATAATGACAAAATGTAGTAACTAATGAGAGGAATATGGTTGTTTAGTTTTATGTAATTAGTAAACGTCTGGTTTTCTTGAGGATAGTTTCGCACGAAGGTTAGGTTCAATGTCGAGGCAGTTTCTGCATTTGAATTTAGTTCCTGCATGGGCAGAAAATTCAATTTAATTGAAACTTATTTTCGAGAAGATACAATTACAGATTACAGCATAAAAAAGCATACAAATAATCGATCTGCTCGGGCAGCTATGGGTAGAGACTATAAGGTCTGACAGAGTCCCAGCTGCCCGAGGCAAAATAACTAAATAAATTAAAATAATTATAACAAGCATAAATCAATAAAGTTATGCAAAAAATTTGTTTTCCAAAAGATATTTATGTAGATATTTTTTAAAAAGTGAAAGTGAAGTGAGCACAGGTAATCTTGTGAGGAGAGGATTCACCTTAAGGATTGTCCTAACCGTGTGCAATCAGATTTGTTTTGGAGAATTCTGGTATTAGATTATTTAGATTTCTTGTGAAGTTGTCATTATCCGGGTAGGGTTAAGAATATAAACTGATTCTAATGGCACTAAACATAAAAATAGAGATCTCGTAAATTAGTATTATTGGTATATATTTGTATATTAGTATATATTAGTAAGGTATATTAGTATATATTTGAGTATTATTGGAAGATGAATAAAAGGAGTGAGACACATGACTATTATAAGACAAAAGTGAAATAAAACGTTTCTGAAGAGCAGTAATTCGTGAGAGATTGTATTTTGAGATTTATGCAAGTAACTTGTGGCAAACGGGAGAAAATTGCCTTTGCTTTAATGACCAGTGGTTTAAATTCGCTCTTTAAACTTAACCATGACTGAGGACATGACTTATTTTAGAAAGTAATTTTTTAAAGCGCTGTCTGACGTGATGTCTATGAGGCAGTCATAACTAGTCCATGTCGGGTAGTTAGTTTTGAAGTAGAGGCAAATGGATTCGTCCGCCAGTTCTACTCCTCAGGCCATTTGGTGATATTTTTAATATGTTATCTAAGATATTAAGGTAATGTAGTAAAGTCACAATGTTATCATGTAATTATGATAATATATAATAATATTATTATATATTATCTTTTTATCTCTATTTATGCTTCACCAGAGACCGTGGACAAGCACCACAGAGCACAGTTTGGAAACCTCTGCTCTAGGCAAAAGAAGTTTCGATTCCTCGTAAAATTGTAGGTTTTAGCATAGCACAACCTCTGCTGTCCTTGTGCCATAAAACACAAAAGAACTTCTTGTTACATGAAAAAGATGGTTTACCATAACTTTCTGAATGAAGTTTAATTTCCTAGCACCTATATCTCGAAATTCTGTACTCGACACTGGTTTTGCACTACTTCCGAATAAAAGCAAGATTATTATTATTTTTTTTTTTTTTGTGACATGGGACTATTTTTGTCAAACTTGTATGAACTCGCACATATGTATGAAGGAAACCACATTGATCAATTATGCTTATATCGGCAAGTGAATGTAGAACTGTTTTTCTCCCTACTTATGCACATGCATGGGGAAAATCACATTACCTAGGCTTATATTGGCACTTACTTGTTAGTGCTATGAAATCAGCTCATAATACACTATCATAAAATTTTCCTAGCACAGAAATTGGCAAACTTTTTTTGAGTGAAAGGAGGGCTATTTCGAGAGTTTTTTGTTTTTCTCTACATAAGATGAAAAGTTTGAGAAGCACAGATGTGGAATATGTACACGATTAAAAGTGTAGCAGACATGGAATCATGTGAGACAGTAATTTGGAAGCAGTATAAGAAGAGAGATATTTGAGAAATGAAGGGAAGAAATTGCAAAGATGAGATTTTTTCAATTCATTGTTCGACTTTGAAATATTTTCCTACAGTAGATGTTGTCGGCAACAGGCAATCAACAGCAGTATAAAATAGCGTCACTTAGAATTCATTCCAGCTGAAAAACAATGAAGTTTGTCTGGAATGTATCAATATGTCTTATGCAACAACAAAAACTAATCACTACGATGTTGATATCGAAACTGAATGAACTGTTATTAATTTACCCGTATCTCATAAGACATTTGTGACATTATGGAATATGCTACTTATACACACACATCATTACTAGACTTGTCCGTGCATAAAGCATTTAGCTCTCATTTATGTAAAGCTTGATGTGATGAATATGTAATGTAGATAATTCGAAACAATATATGAAGTGATTTTATTAAATGTATATTTAGGTTACACATCAATATACAAATAAAAGCATAATATACAAGTGATAAGTGTGCAAAAATTATCTATAAACATGATCAAACAGGCTTTGGGGTCCCATTTGGATGAATAATGTTTGGGCCAGAATTAGTAGTGGCAGTACTTCCAGACAAGTCAGGTCCGTGTTTCTAGGAGAAAAAAAAATTGAAAGACAATTAACAAAAGTTGACTGAGGTTGATATTTAAAGTTACTTAGTTTCAAATTTATAATCAAATCTAATTATATTTTAATACATACTATATATTTAAAATTCGAATCTCAATCAATCAGTTATCAAGATCAAATATCAAAAACTGCATGATCCCAGCTCTGGAGCAAGGCCTGTTTTCAGGGTATGAATAAATCATGATTTTTTTAAAATTTAAATTGTGGATTTGATTAATTTAAATTAAAAAAAATTAAATCAACTAGTTGCTTTACAAGTTTGAATTTGTTAGAGCATGTCATTTACAGTGTTTTTAAAATTTAATTAAGTTAAGCATTAGTACACGTTAAAGCTAAGCATTAGTACACGTTAAAGCTAAGGAAATATGAAGCCAAGCGGAAAAAAAAAAAACATTAAAATATTTGAAAAATTAAAATCATAATTTAGAAGAAATATAAAATTTCTAAACAATATAAATATGTGAAAAAAAAAATATTTTTAGAATATTTTTCAAAAGATTAAAATAATTAAAATTTACCCCATAGTATTGACATTCAATAACGTGACACGCATCTTTTTTTTCTTTCTCTTTTTTTAATGGAATTTTAAAAAAGACTTAGGTCATGTCATTGTCTTAAGTCCTTTTAAATAATTTGGTATATAAGTGGTTCTCACTTTAAGAATTCTCAGCCTTACAGCGTTTTTTTTTTTAAAATGAAAAGGTCTATTTGGACTATGATAGTTATTTTAAACTTGGGCATCCCCCCCCCCTCTCTTTAACACAACCCCCACCTTAATATAAAAATAAAGTTTTTACTAACAAACACCGTTTCCATTTTGACCAGGGTGTTATCGTGACATTTAAAATGCGTTAACTTTACCAGATATTTCAAACGTTAATTAAAGCAACTCACGATGAGCTAGATCCAACACTTGAAGAATCTAAAAAAAAAGTAATTTAATATTTTAGATGCAATAAGAATTACAACTTCCACCTGCAACAAAATTACAGAGACTAACATGAAAGATGTGTGGAAGAAACTGCCTTTCATTTTCTTCCAAATTACAAAATGTTCGAAGAATCAGCAAGGATTATACAGCAGAACACAGAAGCAATCTTTTAGCAACAGACTGGAACGGAAAGTCTTCGCAGCTGATGAAAATGATATTCCTGAAGCACAACTGAAGAACCCATGAATGAAGACATCTTAGAAATTGAAAAACAAAAGAAGACTGAACCATGCTGGTAAGACTTTGTGCTGCAACTTTTGTTGCTTTTGCGTTGCAATCATGACCGTATCGAGGGGATGATCTTAGAAACTGGTGTCTCCCCCCCCCCAAAACTAAATTCGTAACAGGATGGCAAAATTACGTATAGGTATTCGTCAAACTTATAAAAAGTGAAATAAAACATATCTTAAACATTCAATAATTATCGAAATTCTGACCACAAGATCTTGTTTTGTTGACCACTAATTTAAGAATACTTTAAAGAAACAAAAGTATAGAAAACATTTTCTTTAAAAGGGGGACATCATAAAAATTAAATTTTGATAGCAAAAATTTACAATAATGTCTGAAGGTAACATTGGCATTTTCTTATTTATTTTACAACAGTTTTTTTTACTACAGTCTTTGATATTACCATGTTTGGTGCAGCATAACCCAGATGCTCTTGCGCCATAAAAATCCAAACAAACAAACATTTATTTTTATATGATGTATTTATGTTTCTTCTTTACAATTAAAGGTCACATTTTTATTCTACATTACTTAACAAAAAGAATTTAACTCTTCCCCCTCTCCCCAAAGATTAAATCCTGGCTATGGCTTTGGTTGAAAAAACATCAGGCCTTTGCCTAACACCGTTGTAACTCCAGTAAAACAAAGCCATACAGGATCATTTTTCCAATCTGTCATTTTAGAGTTAGAAAATGAGCATGAACTCAGAGTTATGCTTTATACCTGTACAGCATCAAGCATCTGCTTTTCTAAGACAAGCTAAGTATTCAGTAACAGTCTGAAGTGTACACAATCAAATACTTAATAAACAGGTTTATGAGTAACATCTGTTGGTAAAAGGCCAAAGAATGAAATACTTCTTTGTCAGTTGCAATTGTTATCTCAACCAATGAACACCCTGTTATCCCTTTAATGATTGTGTATTGATTGATTGTAATGATTGTGTGTTGACATAAAGACAAGCATAGAATTTTTGTTGAAACAAAAAAGTGACCGCCTTAGGGTGTACTGAGTACAGCTTTGCCAGATGTACGGCCAAGGGGCTGTACTGTCTAAAGATTCTTTGCTTCAGGGAACAGTTCATGATGAATGTACACGAATGTTAAACCATCAAAAGCATCTTTATGGCTAAACTGTATGTCAAGGCATGGTTCACATTACCGATGGCATGTGATGCCCCGTACAACAATTGGAACCAACTGCAAAACATTGAAATTTTTCATGCTGTTGATAGCCAGATTGCAGAAGTTGCACTAAAGAAAATGACACGTCATATGTGGTATCTCAACGAGGTGTTGGCACCATTATCATCATTCTCAGATAAGATTTTCACATATGAGAAGAGGCTGATTGTTGCTGCACCATCAACTCCTATAGGCAAGGTGGATTTAAGGCGAGTGGATCCAAAGTAAATCAACTGTTTCAGAGAAAGGACACTGTCATAATTTGTTACCAAAAGATCGATGCACTTATTTACGACCCTGAAGCTTAACCAAAGATTTCTGTTACCAAATCCAAACGTTTGGGAGACCAGATCTGATTTCCAAATTGCCAAAGAAACTGTTGCTGCAGTAAGTGTTGTGAATGACTGTGCCAAGCATGTTGTTAAGCTGGCGACATACTACGACATGGCATTGACACATGATGACAAGCAAAGGCAGCTGATTTTCCTAGTTGTTGAATATCACCGAAAGCAGATAACGAAACACCCGAAAAGAAAATTCAAGAAAGTTTAAGACTTTGTCTGCTATTAAGGACTATGAGGCTATTGAAATATGCTGTAATTCTTAATGTTGCAAATTCCTAAGGCATGTGAAATTTTTTGTAATAAGGACTATTGTGTCAAAATAAAATAATAATTTTCTGAACTTGGTGGTGTCGAGCAGTCTATAAATATAATCGTATGCCTCTAAAAATTTTACAACATGTCTGCGTTACAAAGTGCCACAAATCCAGAGGGTATGCCATGAGTAAATAATTTGTCCTCCCTCATAAATACTGAACACCCTAATGAGCAATTTCCATTTGCTTATCCACGTTGGCCTTCACATATTTGGGGTAAATAAGGTAAACCAAAAAATGTAGTAGCCTTAAAGCATGTTCCAGTCGTTTTTTCACAATTGTAGTATGAGATTGTAGAAATTTCCTTTTTCATGAGACAGCCATATATAACATGCATCAGCTATTACTGCTGCATCTGTTTGAGGGGGGGGGTGTCTTGTCCAATGGCTTTTGGACTTAGCTGTAGCATTAGGTCTTTGCACTGTTCATACAGATTGCAATCTGTTATATATATTTGTAATAGTTTATACATTTAATAAAATGCAATGCATATTTTTAATAGTCACTGAATGTTTTCAACAGTTTTTGACACAGCATATATTTTGAGTAATTTTTGTATAGATATTTCAAATGGCAAAGCAAAGTAGAAATATTTTTTTTAATGGTTTCTCATGGGTTGTCTTTGTTTAATTTATACACCTTTAATTAATGCATGGTGTTTTACAATAATTATTACATTTTGGATTTATGACACACAGGTTTTTGAAGTCATGACTTAAACCAAGGATACATGACCGTTAAAACTGTCATGTGTCAAAAACTTGCCAACCCTGATTTTGCACGTTTATCATTTGACCTTATAGTGTCAAAAATGCCACTCTTTATGGAGTTAATGGATATCTGACAAAGCAAAGGGTCTATCTTGTACCACTCATCAATAATAAATTAACTCTTTTTGCGTTATAAATTTCCTTGAACTGTAGAAAACTTGATGACAAATCACCTCATAGGCTCTCTATGGGGTTTAAGTCTAAACTAATTGAGAGATGCTGGCATATCCAGTTGTTTCATGGAATTTCTTATGCAATGGGTAAAAGATCAGTCTCTAAGGGTTCTTTGTACCCTAAGCCATTCATTCTATTCTGGATAACTGCAATAGTGCCAATACTGTTGTAACCAAAGTAGGACCAAACCATCACTGATGCTCTTGCACGTTGTCTTGTTGAGAACATTTGTTTTCCCTTTCTCACATCATGCCAATAGTAAGCATTGCCATCAGGACTGTCTAAATTAAAGTTTTTCTCATCCGAAAAAAATTGTCTCAATCCATTTATTATCTTAAAACTATTTATTATCCGATGACATAAAGAACCTTTGTTCTGTCTCCTTGTTTCAAAAGCACATCCATACTTGTTTACTGTACCAAGCCCAGTATTCTTATCTCTTAAGTAAGTTTCCATGGATGAGATGAGCTTTGTTTTATTAAACCATTGGCCTTTCCTTATGTCGCCCAAGCTGATATATAAATTGTTAATTTGTATCAATTTTACATTCTCATTTTGTCGAATAAATCATTGATTGGATGATTATCATCGATTATCATAACTTTCTCTCCGAACTGCACCCTGTGTTCTTTCGTAAGTGCAGGTTTTTTCAGTATCTGCAAGTTTTTACACTTTTTTAAAACATTGCATATTGTTTTGCTACTAGTAGATTCATTTCTGTATGAATTAATTTCCAGAAGAAGCTAATCTCATAACAGTTCTTTTCTCATGAATTGTTGGTTTTTTTAAGAATCATCCACGGTTGTTTTTTGCCAAAGTTATCTGCCAACGATCAGTAACTCCTAAGTATTGTTACAGACCTTTCAATTGTTTCACTTATTTCACGTGAACTGTGCCCACAGCTGAAGTAGGAACTGATTTGACTCGTCTCATATTCAGATAGTTGAACACTTTTAGGTACAGTCAATATTTGAGTACGTAATCTCAATATATTAAATATTACAGTATGTAGCACTTGTTCATTGCAGTATCACCAAGAAATAGGATGGTGATTGCTACTTTCATTACTGTACAAGGAAACGTAACATACCGGCCTTAATTTTTTTTTACAGTACTATTGCTATATCCTTGTTTTTATTGTCCATGTCGACTTCATTATGTCACATGTCCCACCCATCACACATTTATGCAAATTCCATTCCCTTATGCTTCAAACTGTTACATTAACTACGACTTTTCAATATCAACATCGTTATATTACGTTGGTCTTAAAACTTATTTTACGGCATGTATATGTATTCTATTACAGTTCACAAGAGAACTTCAGAATTCCAGCATAATAGCAAAGTTGTCATTATAACAGGATACATAAAAGCACTTTATTATTTTAAAACCGCTTAAAGGCTCGTTCAGGAACAAACTGATGCCTTAACAAGATCTTAAATTAATTTATTTACACACGATCAAACACAAAAGCTTGTTTGCTCATTTTATGGTTTTACAGATCAAAGACTACAATGATCATGTTGCACCAGGACGTACTGTTTTCCGAGGAATCCGAACCTCTTAAGGCTTGGAGAACCAAACCCTGAACTACGGTGATAAGTGTGATCTTTATGAGATCTCTGAGTAAGCGTTCTTTGCACCGTTGGGAGTCAAACCTGAGTTAACGGCGCACTAGGCAAACGCATTACCACACTGCGCCACCGCAGGGCAAACACAAAAGCAATTAAGTCCAAGCTGGTAAGTGCAAAAGACAGGGTTGTTTGTATTTTATGGAAAACGAGGACATTAAAATTTCTATAATGTTCTATATAACAGTTTTATTGTATTTCCAGGTTCTCATCATTGTTGCCTATACAAACACTTAACATGCAACGGAACACATAGGTGTATACTTAAATAAGGTACGTTTCTGATGACTGTAGTTGATTTTAAGATACAAGGACAGTTAGGGTTATGTTGCATCAGGATTTACAATCTGCTGAAGAATCTACATTCCTGTTGCCTAGAGCACTAAACCCAGAACACAAGAGGGCAGAAAATGTCATATATTTTATGGCATCATTGGAATGGAAAACGGGTTAGTGCCATAATAGATGAATGTGTTACCACTATTCTACCATTTTTGATGAGGAATTATTTTAATAAGTATCAGAGAAAACCAGAGGCATGGAAATGTACCTTCTTTTTCTTCTTTTCTTTCTTCTTCTTTTTCTTTTCCTTCTCGTCATCATGCCGTCTTTGCTTTTTATGTTTCTTCTCGTGAGGTCCATCGTTTGCACCCTCTGTAAAATAAAATATAATAGAATCTAACAACACAGTCTATAGCATTAATGAAATTCCACTTAATGGCGTACATGAAAATTCTGCACAATTGTTGAACCATTACACAAGATGTTTACAAGGAATCATTGGAGCATGTGAAATCTGGAGAATTTATTATACATATACTCCATTATAATTAACTAGCACAGACTGGTAAATGAATACAATAAGGAGGACTAGTGAAACCCACATTTATGGCATAAAAACAACGAAGGACAAGGTACAACAGGACCTGCAGTTTTCAAAGGAATTCAGGCCACTTTTAACTAAAGCAGGGATGAGAAACCTTTTCATGTTGAAAGACCGCATTAAGTTATAATTGAAGAAGGCTGAATTCAAGAAATTTCAACTAGATACAGCAGTGTTTCTCAACCTTCAAGTCGCGACCCACTTTCATAGTAGCTAAGGAATCAGTGACCTCCTTTTATACATATATATATACACACACATACACAGTCGAATCTCTTTAAGATGAACACTAAATCTGTTCGTATTAACAGTAATTTGTCTTATCCGGAAAGTATAGTATGCCATACAATCTGACAAGTTCTCAGAAAACTGCTCATATTAAAAGTAATTCACCTTATGCGTGTTTGTCTTAATGAGGGTTGACTGTATTGTATTAATTGTATGTATATTGCATTAATTATATAAATTAATGTATATTATAGATATAAAGTTAACAACCATTAGTAGAACATTGCAATGTAGCCATGTTGAAATATAAAAGCGTTGGAAACATTTGGTATGAAATTCCTTATAAAAATAATTGCAACTAACTACAGTTGTGACGACCACCCTTGAGGGTCATGACACCCAGGTTGGGAACTGCTGAGATGCAGGGAAAGTAGCAATTGAAGAATTATGGGAAGGACTCAAGTTATTTTTTAACAGATGATTTGGTGTTAAACGGAACGATGATTTTGCTACCCAATGAGGGGAGACCCCACCCCCTTTCTTACATCACAGATTAAATATATAGCAGAGTCCCATTTATACCCATTAAACTGAAATGTCCAACTGTACTTACTATCGAAACAATACAGAGTTTCACCAGGAGATTCCATAACAAACAGTTATTTCGACACTGGCGTAAGGTTTAAACAACACGACGTTTCGGGAGCCAACTGCTCCCTTTGTCAAGTGAAGGCAGAATGTCAAGTGAGGGCATTCTGCCTTCACTTGACAAAGGGAGCAGTTGGCTCCCGAAACGTCGTGTTTTTAAACCTTACGCCAGTGTCAAAATAACTGTTATGTACTTACTATTATTTTAGTAGATACTCATTCAATGTTTTGGGCGAAAATATATATCATATTCACTTTCTAATGTACTCCGGCCAAAAGAGAGAAACCAATACAAATGGTAGACATTTGACTTACAGAAAGATATGAGATACTCTTTTTTATATACATCAAGTATATACAAAGATATCAGACTACTTACAAAACAGTTAATATCTAGCGCATACATATATTTGGTGGCACTCTTTACTAACAATACAGTTGTTTAGTAATATGTAATTAAATGGGCCTTTCCACGGAAAACAGGACATCTTCAAGGAAAAAAAATTTTTGGAGGGGAGATCCAAGCTGCCCAGCTCATTTTTAAAAGTCTAAAAAATATATATCTAAGAATACTTTCCATTACTTTGCTTTTTTCAAATGGCAACACTGATTCCAAGATGGCCACCATCAGCTGAATCCCATGTAGTTAAAACAGTGCTGACTTCATGAGCTCCCACTTTATTTTGTGTTATACTTAAAGACACTTTTACTGCTTCATACGTAAGTATATTCTCTATTCAATGCATTGTTTCAAAAGGTTTACTTCAATTTAAACTGTGTATATTTAAAAATTCAAGTTAATACACATATATGTCCCACAAGTAACAGAAATTACAGTATTTTTTGTAATTAGTATTGAACCAAGTAGTTTAGCTTGTTACCATGCAAGTTTATAAATGACTTAAATATGTATAAACTATCCTGAAAATATAAAATATCAATTTCATTTCCGAAATTTATTATAGCACATTTTATTCTGTCCCACATGTGATGTCAAGTGTGGGACATTTCAAATATAAATATTTTCAAGTAGAGAATTTTATTGTTATAACTAGAAAATGCTTTTGAACAAAAATCTCGCCCCGGAGGCTTTTCTGTGTTGACCATTATTTGGCAACTGTGTTATCCCTGTGAAGGGTAATAATATCTTACATCCTAATATACGGAGAAAAATGCGTTTGTTCTTGTCCTCATTCGTCTAGTAGGTCAAGACACCGCGGGCTCAACGCGGGGACCCTGGTTCGAATCCAGGATGAGGACGGCGCCTCTTTTTCTCCAAATATAAAAAAAGCTCTAGTTTGAGCTATATGAACGTGGGTGGCAAAAATTATTGTATAATACTTTTGAATATATAGCGTTTTGATAATGAATTAATCTTTTATAGTAGCCCTGTATTTACCATGCTTTACTTTTAACAGTTATAAATTTTTACCTCTGTCAATCATTGTTTTGCAACTTTAACACATTCACCGTTCTTTACTTTCAGTTGGCATCAACCTTGTCCTTTTAATGCTAACATTAATTATCTCCTTCGATATTTAACGTCCTTTACTTCTTTAATATTCATCTTTTTTTACCACTTTAAACGTTCGCTACCCTTTATCCTTAACATATACCCTGTACCTTTAATGCTCATCATTTTACCTTTGTTTTTCACCAGAAAATTCACTATTCTTTACTTTAACACAGGCATTAAAAAGACAGACAAGAATATTATGATTTTGGCAAATGATTTCATAAACAGGCACTTAAATATGTGCGTCACATAGAAAGGAAGGGGTCATTCCACTTCAAATCACACAAGGGGTCATTCCACGTCAAATCACACAACCAGACCATTTCAGATTTTTATAAAATTTGGCTCATTTGTTCAACTTGCAGAGAAATTAATAAATGCCCAATAATTAGTCCCTATTGCTATTAATTTATGAAATACACAACTTTGAAAATGGGTTTATAGTTCAAATTTTAGCCTTTCTTGTACGAAAAATTTTCTCATAACTTTCGTCCTAATTAATGTAAAGACTTGATATTTGTATCTTTAGAAAGTATTTAATGTGGGCTTTCTTATGATATGCCACATGAATATATATTTCAAATTTTTATTTTCAAGGTCAATGCATTTGACCTTGCATATCTTAAAAAAAGGGTACTTTACTATTTTATTTATTTTTTTTTTTTAAAATATGTTATTCTTGCATTTATTTTCTACTATATCTAAGAATCTCATTCTGGGACCGCCAGGGGATATCGAGTAATTAATTTAAACATACTGTGCATGTACCCATTTTCATTCAAAAATTATATAATGCACTTGTTTTCTGCCATTATGTGTATTTTAATTTTTTTTAGAAAATTATATGTTATTTTTCCATTTATTTTCTACAATATCTATGAATCTCATTCTGGGACCACTCGATTTTTCTCGATCTGCACTACTCGATTATTGGAAATTACATTTTTATACCAAAAATGACCTTGCATGCACATTTCTTAAAAAAAAAAAATACTTACAGATCTTAGCAGATTACAGATTTGGCTACAATTGAAGTCCTAAACATGTTTTGTTAAAAAGAGTTTTACATATTTTTTACTGATATTATTTATTGACCCATTTCACATAAGTAGAACATTCTCCGAGGGGAGGGGGGGTATGTAGTAGGATGGACATTTCAATAGAATTTTCTGGAGAACAGGGGAAAGGCAAATCTGTGCTTAACGTTATCTGTTATTTCCACTCACTAACAATTTAACTAAAGCAACTATAGATGTTTCACATCAAAGCTTCAGTTAACAAATGGCTGTCCATGGGGGTTTGTTCATTAAAGTTATTCAATAGTCACATTTCACGAAGGGAGGTCTTGGCACTTAAATGCTAAGGGGAAAGGAGAAGAGCAAACAATGCTGAGAGCCCAGTTAAAATAGTTCAGATTTTGTAGACTAAAGATTTTGATCGCCAGTTTTTGGCATTTCAGTTATATGCTTTATTCTGGAGATTTTGAGGGAAATCGTTTAAAAGATGCACACTTCTGAGCTGAAAGAAATTGGTATAGCCAGTGTGTGTTGCAACCCATTCAGTGAACCAGGTCATTCAAATGTGAGAACAATTTAAAGAATGTTCTTCCTTGGATAGTAAAAAAAAAAAATTCCATTTTAAGAGGGAGAAATATGATTTGTGATAAATGTCCGAAGAAGCTGCAGTTAATAAAATGTTCCGAAAGTGAGGTTGTATCTCCCGTTGCTATAGCAGGCACAAGTGTAACTTCTGCTAAGAAACACGAGATAGTTGCCAAATGTGGTGATCAGACATCATATACTTCCGATTATAAAGGAGAAACAGCAATATCTCATTTAAATGAAAGCTTGAAAAATATTTAGGAAACACCAATAAAAAAGAAAAGACTATATGTTTAAATTAATTATTCGGTATCCCACGGCTGTCCCAGAATGAGATTCGCAGACATGGTAGAAAATAAATGGAAAAATAACATATTCTTTAAAAAAATAAATAAATAAAATAAAATACCCTTTTTTGAGATATGCAAGGTCAAATGCATTGACCTTAAAAATAAAAATTTACCCATTTTCAAAGTTATATATTTCAAAAACTAATAGCAATAGGGACTAATTAGTGGGCATTTATTCATTTCTATGCAAGTGGAACAAATGAGCCAAATTTCATAAAAATCTGAAATGGTCAGGGTGAAAATCCCATTTTTTTGGTAGATTTGACATGGAATGACCTGAAGGAAGAAACAGCAACATAGGTGATGGTTAACAAACACATGTGTGTACACATACAGATTGAAGTCCAAACCAATCTTTTCTTACCCTGCACTGATTCCTGTAATGGTGTATCTCCGCCTTTATGTTTATGCTTTTTTTGTTTGTGTTTTTTCTTTTGGGGTTGCTGGCTCATCAGACGATATTGTTCAGGCAGCTATATGGAATAAGAACCATTAACTTCAATCAATAGAATACACCAAGATAGTCAATGGAAAATCGGGACACACAAGTAAACGAAAGATTTGTTTTTAATGTAGTGCTGCATGATTTTAGCACCCAATATCTAATAAAAGCACGTTTAATAAATACGGACGGTTAACAGATGTTTTATGAATAAGGAAAAAAAGAATGAATCCATAACTTAACAAGAATTTATATTTTGTATTAAAATTATATTCATTAATAATAATAATAGAGAACTCCTTACAGCTCCGGGGTGAAGTCTGAATCCAGCTAATTGCGATGATGTTAATGGTAAAAGTTCTTTCCCACCAATCGGAGGTTTCTCAATAAGAGATCTTAAACAGCTGAAAGAGAAGATTTTCACATTACGATAGATACGGAGAATTAAAAACAAATTAAGCTTTATTCCACAAGGACAAGAAAGGTCATGCTGAAATAGAATAGAAAACAAAACACACAACTCTATAATGCAGAACTTCGATATGAGGGAAAAAAAAGTATACTTCATTCAAAAGTAATCTTTATTTGTATTAGACTTACAATATTTAAGCAGTAATATAAAAGTCATGAATTTTTATATGAATGTTTGTGTATTCTTTGTCCAAATACTAAGTGGGGGGGGGCTCATCAGGGATGGGATCAATGGTTTAACATACCCCACAAACAATGCTTTTAGTCGCAACGAAACTTATTAGAAGAGAGGACCATAACCAATGGGATGTTCACCAAACAGTTAAAAAAAATAACTTTCCGACTCAATAAATAACAGTTTGAACTTGTTTACCAAAAAAATTTCATAATTAAAAGAGAAATACAAAATATAACAAACCACCTAATTTCAAAGCTTATTGGGTTTTTCATTGACAACTGCTAAATGAACTGTCATAAGGTAAATTTTTATTTCAATATTCATGTTTCAATTTCAAAATCATAATTTCTGCGATATGAAGTTTTGCCCTCCACTCTATGAAATGCTGTCGAACTGGAGGACAGTCAGATAAAACAATATTACTGTGTGTGCTATGTCTCCCCCCCCCCCCCCATCTCTACTCAACCAGTGGTGTAGCATGACTTCAAAAGTGGGCTGTCTCTAAGGGTTCACCAGCCCCCTGCGAATTGCTCAGCAGGTGAAATATCTGTGGCACGCTGTTGGCCAACAACCCAGAACCGGCACTGGTTATACAATCTAACAGGACTTAAGAAAACGGTTTGTATTAAAAGTAATTTGTCTTATCACGGTTCGACTGTACTGTGCTCTAGAACAGAGGTTGCCAACCGGTGGTCCACAGAAAAATCTGGACATTATTTGCATTTTTAATGATTTATTAATAATAAAACAAAAATAATATTCTAAGAAATTCTCATATTCTGAATGACAATTTCCACCTTTATATTGCACTAAATTCACGAAATGTGGTCCGCGGGATTTAAAATTATGAATTTAGTGGTCCGTGAGGTCTGAAAGGTTGGCGACCGCTGTTCTAGATAGTTGTCAAAATAGCCTTGTAGTAGAACCAGTTCTAACAAAGAAAGTAACCAACAGTGACCTGTCCGATTTGCTTGAAATTTTCAAAATAGATTCAGACCAATGTTTGAAGCATAATCCTCATGGCTTTTGATTCGCAAATTCACAGATCCAAAATTATTAATATTTTAAGGTGCTATGAGACTCAGTTTTCCATTGTTAGCAGTTAAGGAAATGCCCTGCAAACTTCAAACATGCACACAATTATCTGTCCTTGCAATGTTATAACAGTTAATTAAAAAAAAAAAAATTTTGCAGTAATTTAAAAATTCAATAGCAGTGATGTGCAAAGTCATTCACTTTGATGATTTGTATCTATCGGTCTCACTCACTTAAATGACTAATTCTTTTGACCCATCCTTTTCATCCATTCGCTTGAGGTATGCATTCTCTTTAAATCACTCCCCTTCCCATCCTTCTACTTAATTAATTTTTGAGGTTGGGGGGGGGAGATAAAACGTGTGGTTGTTCGCGCTGAATTTATACCCATTGCAATTTTTAAAATAAAGGGAAAATATTTATCATCTTTTGCTTAAAAAATAAGATAGTTCGGCTAAAATTCTCCCCATATACCTAACACCACAAAATTTCGAAGCATCATTTACTTCTATACATTTTATATAAAAGTTAACATATATATATAGTGTTCATCATCAATATTTTCAACTTTACATTTTACGCTCATGAAGGAAGTGTCTGGTAGATATCTCACCAATTAGCTTAAAATTTACAAAATAGTACACAATATCAGTGGTGTAGCATGAGGGTGCCATCAGGACAAAAGCCCTAGGTGCAAAATTATTAAGGGCACAAAATTTTACTATTGAACTGATGAAAGGGAGTACTTTCCAGGTTTTAGAGGATGCAACACTTAAGTTGCCCTGAGTGCTGGCAACCCACACTGCACAATATAATTAGACGTAACACTGTTGAGTGAAAATCAACAAAAGTTGTACTGAAAAGTAAGTAATATGCACATATATTTATGCAAGTTTTTATAGAATCAATGGTCTTGGGTCACAAACCACTCTCAGTGCCAGTTCGAAAACCACCCAGCATGCCCAAATATCTACAATCGGTGCATGAGAAGCGCCATTCACAACTCAAGAGTTATCTGATCAAATGCATAGATGATTAGGACATCACACTTTACACTTCTCATGCACTAGTTGCAAATTTTTGTGCATGCTGGACAGTTTTCAAACTGACGCTGTGAATAGTTTGCATCCCTAGATCCTATGACAAATATTGTTCGTTTTTATGAGTACTATCATCCCTTAAAGTTCGCGCCATGGATATTGAATCACCCTGTATATCGTATAAAAGCTGGGTGAACGTTCATTTTAAAAGACTGATTTGCCTCTCATTCACTTGAAAAATGAAACAAAATGACCGATTTTTTTCAAGAATGTCCAGAGTGACCAACTGGAAGTGACCGATTTGTTCGTGAACGACACACCACTTTTAATAGCTTCGCATCCACTAAGTTGTGAACAAAGAGCCATGAATGCATGTTTCTAATATTAGTCTAAATTTATTTTGAAAATTTCAAATAAATTACAGGGGTTGCTATGGGCACAGGCATAATCAGGTGTGGGAAAGGGGTCACTTGCCCTCCCCATTTTTCTACCACCCCACACAGTTTATGCTACATTTAACCATCGAGTTATGCCTATGGCCATGAGGTCCATGTGATTATATTTAACGAATTCAGGAGGTCAACTTCAACAGTGATAGAGCTTTCCAGACTAAAAAGTGGAGAATTCCTTATTTGCGTTTTATAACACAAGGACAGCTGAAATCATGCTGCACCAAGACTTAACAATTTTCCGAGGAATTCGAACCTCTTTCACCCAGATTATTTGTACAATAACCAAATGTGCCATCACTACGTAACTGTGGACGATAAAATTTCTCAAAAAACTGTTTAAAACGTCACAAATAAACCTTTTGAACTGAGATTTTTTTTCCTTTTCTATGGCTTCATATGCTGAAGCTGTATGGAAAGTTATCAGAGCTGAGAGAGAGCTTAACGCGACAATTGAACTTTTAACGTTCATACAAAACCCAGCTCCACGAAATAATCAAAAGGCAGTTCCCTTGCAAGTGATCTTTTCTATCCAAAATGGCTCAGCATGACCTCTGACCTTCTACAAATTTCAAGAATGAAACTTTGAGAAGAAACAAAACATCACGATTGCAACAATAATGGTCATGGTGCATTTTTAAGGGATCATGATATCAAACCATACACAGAAGCAAACCCTAATATTACCTATTGTCTTGGTGTCCTGGTGCATCAATATTTCCAGGAAGATTAGGTAAAAATGCACTAAGTTGGTCTTTCATTTTTCGGCCACAGAACTTGTTAAAAGAATGCTCCAAATTGTAATAGGCCATCAAATTTGTAGCACCTGTTGTGGGTTCATTTTCTACACAAACAATAAAATAGTTAAGCATCAAATCCACTTATCTGTCTAATAATTACTAATAGTAATAAACATTAGCAATCAATAGTGGTAAATATAGGATTCTATTTATGGTTTCTACTGTTTGCTCGATAACACATGATCAGTTTGTATAAGGGTTCCCATTTGTCTCATTTTTTGATAAAATGTCACTTTTTTTTAATGTCCTTTCTGAAAAAAAACAAAATATGTGGAAAATGGATTCTATTATGTTTTTTAATACAACCATGTCACACTTCTATCAGCTAATCTATGTAACGCTGTTGACTAATTCCTATGACGATCCAGGGCTGGTGCAGGAGGCAAGTCCCCTGTGAGTAATGAATTTACACTTACCATTACGTACCCAAACTCTGCAACAAATTTCACGAAAATAGGCTTTCAAATGTTATCCCCCACCCTATAAAAACTTTCTGGATTCACCCCTTGATTATAATGCTACAATACTCTTGGTGGTACTCTCTATTATTACATTAATTATTATTATCCATTCATTATTACTTTTGATTGATTCATTATTCGACATTATTTTATCAATTTCTGATTACGATACATATAATAGAACAGTAGTTCTCAAAGGGTGCGCCCAGATGCACCAGTGTGCCTGGTGACATTCCTAGGTGCACCCTAGGAAATCCCAGATATGTGTGGGGGTTACTATTAAAATTATTTGTTATATAGAGTAGACTCACATTTTTATGAAAGCATGGGGACCGCAAAAAAATTCATAAAATCGAAAGTTCGCAAATGGGAACTATCTTAAAAAGGGAAAAACGCAATTTGAAGTCACCGTTGTTCAAAAAAAATTAGAATTTGTTTGTTTCATAACAACACTTTGCAAAATACCGGATTCCACAAAGTTAATGTTGGCAAACACCTTAGAATTATTATTTGTTTTAAAAAAAGAATTCAGTTCTAACGGCCATTCTGTGACTTCCTTGATCCTAGATCTTGAGTGTAGTCACTAGGCCTGGGCGATGTATCGATACATCATGTAAAACAGGTGTGAAGCCAACATCACACCAGTTTCATAATTTTCAAACTGGCAATACATCATGATTTCACGGTGTTACCCACATATTGGTTTGCTGGTGTCAGACCATTGATTCTAATGTTTCTTGTGTGCATGTGCGGCTTTACAATATCGTGCCATCACTTGGCTTGGATGATTACCCCAATTTCACACCGTGAAAAACCATGCATGCGCACAAAGAAACATCGGAATCAGCGGTATAACACTGTCAAACCGTAGACCCTTAGATACTCGAATTGCGCCTTCCAAAATGGTGGACTGCGCATACCCATGGACTACTTTTAATACTCCCTGAATGTTTCCTTAGGAGATGATATAAGAATTGAGGAAACGTTGTATTTCGACAAATTAGAAACTCGAAATGCACCGACCAAGCTGTCGAGGCCGTAGCAAGAAAGGGGCCAAGAGACCCCATCCATTTTCTACATTGCTATCGAGGCTACGATTACGTAATCAGAGATTGTATGTAAGGACACTTGCAATACTGCATGTCAGGGTTGTTTCGGGTGGCGGCCAGAGTCCTCATCGTATTTGTAGACGGCTATTGAGGCTGCGATCACGATATTATGTAATCCGAGATTGTACGTAAGGACACTTAAAATGCCGTATGTCAAGGTCGTTTCGGGAGGGGGGACAGAACCCCCATCCTTTTTCTGGACTACTATTGAGGCTACGATTACGATATTACGTAATCAGAGATTGTACGTGAGGGCACTTGCAATGCCGCATGTCAGGGCCATGTAGAGTGGGGGCCAAAGCCCTCACCTTTTTTCTGGGCTGTTATTGCAGCCACAACTGCGATATTCTGTATTCAGAGAGTGTACGTGAGGAGCACATAAAATGCCTCATGTCAGGGCTGTGTAGAGTGGGAGCTGGAGTCCCCATTTTCCTGATTATAATTTCGTAGATGTAAGTATCCATCAACATGGAGTTTTCAAAATTATTGGGGAAGGGGATGCTAAGCACATATTATGAACATTTATACATTGCAATATATATGTAAAATTGTAATTTATTTCAAATCATTGAAGGGCTAGGGTCCCACTGGCCCATATAACCATACGCCTATGTAAATATCTACTGTGCATTTACAACAACATACAGTATCCAAAGAGAAGCCGTTGCAAGGGTTACTAGTAACCCAGACAGAAGGGAAGCCAATCCCAGTATGTTATCACCCAAACTGCTGGTGGTGGTACCGTAATACTGGATCTAATCAAAGATTATTAAAAATTCCAAGTAATAAAATATTTTATATGTTTAAAAATAAAATATTATTACATGGAAGAGTAGGACAAAAATGCATATTTGATCATGGGTGCTTTCCTTTTTTTTTTTTCCTATTTTTCCGCATTAACAATATTTTATGCATGCTTAAATAACATGAATGCTTAGTATTTTTCAGGACAACAACCTGTTCTCATTTTTCTGTATGAATCTGTTATTTTTGTTAGGGAGGTACGTTTCCTTCTGCTTACCGCGTCCATAGTTAACATCGTGATGTATCGCGATGTTAGACTGACGATATATCACAATGTCAAAAACGTAGCATCGTCCAGGCCTAGTAGTCACAAATTAAGCAGTACCGGAAAACAAGTGCCAAAACGCACTGTCTTTTGTGGTATTGTTTGGAGGGGCTGGGAGACTGAATGGTATGGAAGAGGCCTTAAAAAAACCAACACAATACCGGAACGGCGTTCCGGTTCCAATACATCCCAGCTTGAGATAGATTTGGCATGTTCTTCATCCTCGTCAGAGTGTTCTTCGGCGCTCTTGTTTAATACTTGATTGACAATTTCATCATCTGATATTACTTCTCTGCATGCTTGTACATTGTCATCTAGAATCAGAAAGTCCTTAAAAGTAGTCTTCAGGAACTTGAGGGTCCCTTCGACGAAGTTCATGGATCAAGGCTTTGTCTGTACTGGAATCGCTCTCAGAGGTTTCTCACACTGGAACGGCGAATCCTGCGTATCAAAATTAGTTAGCAATCGTTGCTTGGGAGATGCTATTCCATGTGCAAACTGACAAGATGATTGCACAGAGTACGTCAATCTCTTATAACTTTTCGTATTTCAGGTTCAAAATAATCCTTTTTCAGAAGCGTCTGCCTATATTTTTGTTTAAAACAATGGATAATAAGCTAATCCATTGGTTGTTCAATGAATTATAGTTTTTGGATTCCGTTTAAATTTTTGGCGTCCGAAGAAAAATATAAAAAAAATTGACGAAACTGAGTTTGTAAATAAGAGCTTTTTAAACTTCAGTTTGTAAATTGAAACACGGAAATTAATATTAATTCTATGGAATACATTTCGGGATCAACACCTTTGTTAATAAAAATGAATAATTTGTAAATTAGAGGTTCATAAAAACGTGAGTACACTGTAATTAAATACAGGGCTATATAAGTTAAGCACTAAAAATGATTACTAGGTCTAAAATCTTGGTCGTCAAAACAAAATTTATAGGTGCAAAATATGACTAATGACTGCTAATTTCAAGCTCTGATCCGAATCTCTTAAGGGAACCAAACCCTAGTCTACAGTAGGAAGTGCTACCTTTATGAGATCTCTGAGTAAGGATTCTTTGCACAGTTGGGAGGCAAACCCGGGTTAATGGACACTAGGCAAATGTGTTACCACACTGCACCAGCGGAGCTTTGATGTGTATAGTGCACCTACAATTTTTTTTAGGATTTCAAGTGTGCCATGTCTTCAAAAAATTTGAGAATCACTACTATAGAGATTGCGGCTAAACTACACGTGTATCCCCTGTGTGCTTTGCCGACAAAATGTGGCAACCTCCATTCTGAATTATGTCATCATGCATTCACTTATCGGCCGCCATGTTTTTTTCAAGGGGTACCTACCTGTCATACTGAGTTCACTACCTATTATACCCTTTTCAGATTTTTTTTAACAAAAAGAACTTCTGCCTTTAAGCATCTGATTTTTTATAGCTGTTGGAATCATTTCCTCTACTTCGTCTTTGTGAAGCTGCCTCCACATCTACTGTCAAACAGCTTTTAATAGCCGACATTGCAATGCTCCATGTTCCCCTCATACCTTCTGCGAAGTATAACAGCTTTTCATAGCAGACATTGGGATGCTCCACGTTCCCCTCATACCTCCTCTCCCCCTCCCCCACCTGCAAAGCAGAACAGCTTTTCATTGCCACCACTGCCATACTGCGCATTCCCCTCACCTCCCCCATACCTCCTCTAACCTCTTCCCTCATACCACCTGTAACCTCTTTTCCCCATACTTCCTCTAACCTCTTCCCCCATACCTCCTCTAACCTGTTCCTCCTATACCCCCCTCCAAACATACTTTCAATTGCAATCCATTACAAAAATAAAAAAAAAAATTAAACGTTCACTCATCCTATCGTTACAACTCACAAAACACCACTGCAATGAACGGACGCTACGACACTACAATACAACTATCCACAGAACAAATTTTTCAAGTAGCGTTTCTAATTTGGCAGTGGCTGGGAAGTTGAGGATGAAATGATCGGTGACACATACCTATGGTATATCTACACTTTTACCCCTTACACATTTTTGAAACTTATCCATTTTCTAAAGAACATTAATATTTTATTGCAATTATAGAAAAAAATATTAAAAATAAATGCTTGCAATTTTTGAATATTTGCAAAATATAGTGAAAGTTACTTCAGCTTTGTTGTGATTATTGTTGCTCCTAGGGTGTTTGTAAAATTAGAACTTTTTTGCGAACAATTTTTCACATCTTCTATTTTAAAAACCTTCTTATTATTCACTCTCTACATCATCGAAATTTAAAATATGTTTTTTTTTTTTTTTTTACATTAAAAGAATCCACATGCATGAAATCGCGGTAAATATAATGCGTTGCGATTCCACAGTATGTGGATTGCAACACAGGATAAACTTATTGTGGACCTCATTCCAGTATAAACATATTTCACGCAGAAAATGGAAAGCTCGTAACGTACTTGGTGGTTCCTTCATGAGGTAGAAAGGGCCACTATGAACTATGGCCGGAGTTTTCCCCAAGGAAATTGTTGTCTTCAAGGTACCCGTGGAATCTTGACGAGGAACGACGGGTGATCGGGAACCTCTAGGACTCGATTTCGGAGAATATTGCTCCGGCCTGCGAACTGAGTCGGCCATTTTCATAGCACGACTCCGAAAAAGAAACAGTCGGTCCTCACTGATTATATATACACACCATCGATTTGCAAATTTTTCTTCTTTCACTTTTTAAAACCTTTACAACGTTCATGCGTCAACAACCTCTACCTAGAACTGAACTGAACAGCGATTTATGATGATGATCGTGATGATTCTTATTGCGAATACTGTCAGCGCCACCTAGATTAACAAGGGTATAGCGCCCGGAATGGGCAGAGTTGGAACAACCACAAAAACCAACTCCTCCCAAACTTTACACCTCCGGTAGATGGCGCTCTCAACAGTCTACTTGACGAGATTCTCCCTTTAAAGTATGAGATCTTACATTTAAACATAGCAAGGGTGATTGCGACTCAAAGTGAAAAACACACACATTTAACGATACAAAGTGAAAAACACAAATATTTAACGATACAAAGTGAAAAACGCAAATATTTAACGATACAAAGTGAAAAACACAAATATTTAACAATGTAAAGTAAAAAAAAAAAAAACTGAAAATTCCCAATTAAAAAACCATACTTTTAACCTTTATTTTAATGGTTACATTGAATTAAAGGACATAGAGGGCTGTTACGAGTTTCGTGGTCGATCAATGAGGAAGGGTACCTCGCCAGCGCTCGGGAACTGTGTGGTTATTTTTTTAATAAAATTATGAAATTTGACAAAAAAAAAGGATAAAGTTAAAAAAAAGTAGAAGAAAACAAGAATCAAAGTAAAAAAAATGCATGTAAACAAAAAATTCGCCAAAACGGGAGCAGTTACCGTATGTTAAAAGAGCGCCCAAATGATTACGGATTTCAAATTTAGATAATTTTAATCATAGTTGAATATAGCTATGTTTATTTTTTTAATGTGGTGTTTTCCAAAATGAAACAAAGAGCTATTAAAAAGGAAAGGGATAGATAATTATTATATTACGTTTAAATTCTGAAAGGAATAATAGGGTTGAAAAGTATCTCTAAATCACACACACATACAGGGAGAGATGACAAGTGATTTTTGGCAATGAAGACTTAGCTAATTACTCCGTGTATATTTTGGCAAGCTGCACAGACTTACTTTCTAGACATACATTATATTTGACTTTAATTAACAAAAAAATTAATTTGCCTTGCAATTAAAAATTCACACACAGCAGATGTAACATGGGAAAAGTAAGCAAATAGACTGCCCGCAGTGCCACCTTGCGGAAATGTAAGTTTCTTTTATATTTTTTACCATTGGCAACAATGAGGAGTCGGAACACTATTCCTTCTAGGCACTATAACTAGGGGCCTCTGGTACTGTGATGAAAGTATACCATACATGCACATCAGCCCATCTGGAAAGATGTGCGGGTGGACAGAAGAGGTAACAATATCTTTCAATTCTTCCGTGATTCTAATCTCGTGCTATTAACTGATGGATCTCACACTTACTTTCGTCCTGGATACAGCTCAGCACTCGACTCAGCCTTTGCTTCTCAACAGCTAGCTGCCACATCAACATGGAGTCTAAGTCCTGACTGTTTGGGCAGTGACCATTTCATTATATCAATCTATGGCATCTTTCCTATCTTTACTCCAAGCGTTCACAGATACACAAACTAGAAAATATTCGCTGGTGCATTCTCAAAAAAAAAAAACAAAAAAAAAACCCAGCTCGGTCCAAAGAACTGCTCTACGTTAAACAGTTTATTCATACGGTCTCTGAAAACTGCAACTCGCATTCGCCTAACAGCTCCAGGTTACTTTCGAAATTCTGCAACTCTAAACAAACTCCTAGCTCACTAACATTAACTCAGGAACAAAATAGTACAACATGGGTCAATCTGTGATGCCATAGAGCTGAGGAAAGTATTTGCTTAGCTCAAGCGTTTCATTAAAACCAGCAGGGGATTTCTTGGGGAAACTTTTGCGACCAAATAAATGAGAACACTCCAGATGGCAAGGTTTGGAGGACGATAAAGGGAATATCAACATCCGCTATACCAAAATACCCCTGATTCGCTCTAGTGCGTCAGAAAGGCTCACAAAAGAAAGAAGCAGACACGTTTTTATAACACTACAATAGACACTCAGACTCCATACACGCACCGCATTCGCTTTCCTCTTTTCAACTACCCCTTCCTAAGTACTCGTCTTCTTATCTCAAAATTAACTCCAACTTCACCATGACGGAACTTTAATCCTCCACTCAGTGCTGCGGATCCGGATGGAATACCAAACAGTATCTTCACTTCGCTTCCACCTGCTTTTCTTCCAACACTTCTCTCGTTTTACAATAACATATGGAATCAACATGTTTTTCCTAACAGGTGGAAGAGTTCCTACATCACACCAATCATTAAACCTTTCAAACCTGCCAATGTTGTCTCTTCCTATCGCCCAATCTGTCGCACCTCTTGTTCACTGAAAATTCTAGAGCGTATGATAAGTGACCGCTTGCAACGTTTTTTGAACATAAATAAAATGCTGCCTTGTCGCATGACAGGCTATCTGAGGGACAGAATCACCGACTGGGACCTAATCGATCTAACTTCTTCACTTTAGTTTCCAAAAATCTCGGTCTCCACTCAGCCATCTTGTTTGTAGATCTGTAGGCAGCCTTCAATTCGGCCTCACACGCAGCCATCCTACAAAAAGTAGCTTATATGAGCATAGATGGAAACATGTATGCTTTCATTAAATCTTTCCTCACAGGTCGTCAAACCCAAGTTAAACTCGGTAATATCCTCTCTTACAAAGTTGTGTTACGAAGAGGAATATCGCAAGGAAGAGTTTTAAGTCCCCTACTATTCAACGTTTTACTTGCATACCTCATGAAGCGCTTCACTACTGAAATAGATATTTCCATTTTTGCCGATGACCTTCCCATCTGGAGCTCATCGCACAACATCCACACACTCCATACAAAGCTGCAAGAGGCAGTCAATACACTTCAGCTATTCTGCGAAAAATGGGAACTGAGGGTTTCTTCTAACAAAACAGTATTGTTGCTCATAACAAAAAGAACAACCATTCTTTTTGATAACCACATTCATTTTGAGCGAGAGATGTACGCACTCTTTTGAGGAAAGGCGCCCACCGAATGCGGCCCTGTGTACACAGTCGGTGAGAATCGGCCGCTGGGATGATATAACGCTGTATTCCCAAAGGAACATTTATAATGACTTTCAAATTCTTCATGAAGAGAAATTGCAGTGCATTAATTGAGAAATTGTTTGTTTGTTTATTTATTTTGCAACTATAAAAACGAAATGTAAACGGACATAATTTTGAAGTCCAACTTTTAACGAATGTTCGTTAGATTATTCCAAAAATATTCATATATGATCGTATTTATAATTATATGGTTTAAAAAGCTTTTGGGAGTAAGAAATTTCAGTGAAACTATATATTCCGCAAAGTGTGGAATGAAACTAAATGTCAGAAAATTATCGTTAGATTTAGGTAATATTAAATATGAAAATAAATAAGAGTTTAAACATTTGCATCTTACAAACGTACAATAGAATATCCAGCTTTGTCATTTTGCTACATATTTATGTGTTCCGAGGGGCATGAGATTTTGTGCAGCATTTATTTGTTTATCTTTATTGTTCAAAATTAAATTTCTCATGTTAAAGACGCTTTGAGTGAACAGTTTACCAGAAAGTTTTAATCAATTAGAAACTTCGTTAATTAATTTAGGATCTCTTTTTTAATATTTTCGAGAACGGACATTGTTTTTTTTTCTATGGAGGGACTCATTAAGGACCGATCTGGTGGAAAAAGCTTCTCTGACATTGAAGATCTAAAGTATGTTTTTGAAAGTGATACAAACACGTAGATGGGGAAGCCTCCCCCCCCCACGAGGAAAAATGCTATATTACACGTGTGTTCCGTGTGCGATTTGTCGCCAAGGCATGACAATCCCCTTCCCGGTCTACGCCATCACGCGCTCGCTTCCCGGCCGCTATGTTTGGTGCTAGTACAGATACTGTCCCATTTCGTTTTTAGTGAGAAGTGTTTCCAATACACTTGGCAACTTTGTCTTGGCTTGCCGCCATGTTGCTTACGTCTCAATACAGGCTCCGCCCCTTTCCTTCCTCCATCCTACACCCAGCTTTCACCCCTACCCCTCTTCCTCATGTTCTTTCTCCTCCCCCTTCCCCTCTCCACCTCCCAACCCCTGTTTTCTTGGCAGTCTCTTCCTACTCCCCCCTAACCCTCTAATCCCTTTCTCCTGTTCCCTTTCCACTCCCTTCCCTTCTTAACCTTTCCTTCTTGTTGGCTTTCTCCTCTAATCCCTTTCGACTCCCTTCCCTTCTTAACCTTTCTTTCTTGTTGGCTTTCCCCTCTAATCCTTTTCCACTCGCAACCTCCACCCCCTTCACCTCTTAACCTTTCCCGCTGTTGGCTTTCCTCTCTTTTCCTCCATCCATTCCCCTCCTCCTTTTTTTCTCGGTGCAGCGAACAAAATAAAAACGGCATACTAACTTTTATTCCTTTTATCTGTCGGATAACTTCACCTCTTCAACTATTCCGTCATCCACGTTAGGCCTGGCATACAAGCGCACCTTGCAAACTGGGCCCTTCTACTCCAAACCAAACAAATCTTCTCCCACAAACCAATCCAACAACATTCCTCTTCCCTTTCAACCGCAATTGAACAAAAAAATCCATATTGAAATGTTCCGACATCTTTCCAATCGCTACAACATTTTCATGACGCTCAAAAGAATAACGAAGCAGCTTCAAAACGTCTTACCACCTCCACAAAGGAACACCGTATGATGCCCTATCCTGTGTGACATCACACATCACATATTAAAATCGCTGATGTCAAAACTCCGATTACAGCGATTTTCCTTCTCATTTCTAGGGAACTGGTGGGACGGTATCTGTACTACCACTCCATGTTTTTTAAGGAGTAATTACCTGTTATACTGAGTTTACTACCTATTATACTCTTTTCAGATTTTTTTAACAAAAAAAAAAAACTTCTGTCTTTAAGCTTCTGAGCTTTTATGGCTTTTAGAATCATTTCCTCCACTTCCTCTTTGTGACACCGTCTCCACATATACTCTGCGTAGTATGAGTCAAAGAACTTTCAGCACCGACATTGCAATGCTCCACGTTCTCCGCATACCTCCTCTCCCTTCTTCTCCCTCCCCATATCTTTTTCGAAGTATGAGTCCAACAGCTAATCAACGCCGATTTGCAAAGTACTAGTCCAACAGCTTTTCATCGTCGACATTGCGATACTCCATATTCTCCTTATCTCTCCCCTTCTTCCCTCCATACCTCCTGAAACCTCTTCCTCTTATACCCCCTCTCCATCCCAAACATGCTATCAATTCCAATCTGTTATAAAAATAACATTTAAACGGTCGCTCATCCTATTGCTACAATTCACAAAGCACCACCGGCATGAATGGATGCTACGACATTATAACTAGCACTCATATGCGTACATTTTTAACGCTTCACAAAACTTTCCCTCCATTTTAAGAGTATAGCATCAGTTTTGGAGACGAGTTGGCGACAAAACAGGGGATTCATCTGTAGTGTCACCAGGAAAAATCTCACGGACTTTTTTAAAAGGTTTTAGAGCAATTATTGCATATGCATGCTACATTGCCAAACTTTTTGCCAAGTTGTTGATGTTTACGCCATTACGGTTTTCTCGACACTTTTTGTTGCCAGTTTCCCCAGTAGTATTGCCAGCTTCCTTCGGCTTTTTTGGAACTATTTCTAGTGCTTTTAAAGTTGTCACAGTATTTTTCTGGCATCAATGGATGCGTAGTGGGCAGGGTCGTAGCTAGGAGGTTGCATGAAAGCCCACACCATGGACGTAGTCGAGGAAGAGTATAAAATCGGCCGAAATAATTCACAAGGGAGAATATGTCCATACCTAAGGGGATACAATCTGGATGGTTCCACCAGGGGCCGAAGATCACCTAGTTAGGGTGCTGCTAGTGGGGGGGGGTGCTTCCCCAACATGCCCATTCTGGGTACTGGTAAACACTCCTGAACCTTCAAAAAATTCTACCGTTAATAAAGGAATTCTGGGAATTCTTCATAGCTGGAGTTTTGTTTTGACATTCATCGCCTTTTGACGTAAATGTAATTCCTCTGTTTGTTTTTTGATGGCATGTTCTTCCATAGCTTTTCCAGCATTGGTAAAACTGCATAGTTCGTTTCCTCCCGAATTTTTTTGAAGTGTTGCCAAAGGTAACAGGCAGTGACCTGCCACCATGTTGGATTTGTTGTTTTGGGTGGTTTTAGGCCTTGTGAATCCTGTTTTCAGTGGACTAAGTGAGGGTAGATTCCACCCCTCCCCACTCAGGGGTAAACCCCCTCGTGCCTATTTGAATCACATTTGAGTTATGTCTGAATACTAAAAATGTTAGTGGAGAGTGATTCAGTGAAGTGAAAAAGCAGGAAGTATTCACCTAGATGTCTTGGTCAGATATGCGTGGTGGAAAAATAATTTTTTTATGTCCTGAAGGGATGCCGAAAACGAATTTTGTGACCTGTCCATATGGTGGCAGCCTACAGAACAGCAAAGTGGGTGCAAATGGCATTGTAAGTACAAAAGACAAGCGTAACCCTGATGTCACAAGCCAGTCTACTGAAATTCCTGACCAATTTTAGAAGGAGAGAAAACTGAGACCAACTATACAATTGTGCCTCAGTATCCATTAAACTGGTTTTTGTTTTCCCTGTTCGAAAAAGTTGTTGTGATATGATACAGTGGTTGCTTCTAAAAACATGAGTACTATTTTTCCTAAAAAAGTTCTGTAAATTCTATGTTAAAAATTTATATTTTATTATTTGCTGTGGAAAAAACCAAATGGCATCCATTTTCCAGAAGCAACACCAATTACAATGGTTAGGGTTGCTCTTCGGCGGGAGTTGTTTAGAATTTAGTGAACATTTTTGGCGATGCGGCCCGTATATGCAATATTAACCACTTTTAGCTTCAGGTCTTGTGAAATTAAACTGACAAATAAACCTTAGCCCCCCCCACTTTACATCCCCAATTGGCATAACTATGGATGACTTAGGTCTCCCCACAAAAATGTGGCAATACTTTAAAAGACAGTAACTTGCCAAACATTTTCCACTTTGGTGTTTTTGACACCAGAGTCTATAGACAGGACGAGCTCCACTTTCTGTGCATAAGCTTTGACTTTATAAATGCAAGCATGTCACCACTTAGGTAATAGTAATGCCGAAACACACTATAAATTAGATCTACTAGCGTCTAGTGAGAGTAGAAGGCACTTTTCCTGTCGCATTTCTGTGCATGAGTATGGACTTACGTTTGTCAGTAGTTAAGCGGAAATGTAGTAATGGTTGTAAATTCTAGCAAGGGACCTGTAAAAGTTAGCTTGAGCTTCAAATTGTTTAAGAAAACACTCTCAAAGTCTTGCCATTTAAAACTTCATTTTAAAACATGCTTCCATGCTTGATTAAACAATCCGTTCTTAAACTGGCATAGTTGTTCATTAATAAATATCATATTCTTTGCTTCTACTATTTCTTTAGCCTGTAAATAGATACCCTTTTTCTTTGCTATTAAATCATTTTTAATATTACTATTTAAAAAGTTACAACAAATATTGTGATATGTCGTAGTTTCAACATACAATGTCAAATGATACCATCTGGCAGTCAGATGATACCCTTGCGCTATTTGGGTCGAGAGTTAAATATAGCGTAAACTGGGGGGGGGGCAAAAAAACCAAAATAGCACGGAAAAAAAAATGATTTTGTTTCATTTCTAAAAAAACTGATGACATGTTCCCCCTTGCCATCTACCAATTATGCCAGTGATTGTTCCTATAGCTCCATTTATCTTAATGAGAGCAAAAACTGAAAAATCCATAATTGTATGCAAAAAATATGATTTTGCCCTTATTCCAAAGCCCCCTCCTCACTTTACCAATTACGCCTATAGGCATGCAGGCCCTAATTGTATTTACAAGAAACCTTTATCTTATCTTTTTGTTAACAGACGGACAAAACAAGACCATGCACATACATAGAAATGTGACAGGAGTAGCTCTTTTCTCCTTTCGCCAGATGCTAGTGTTTTCTAGCCAAGTAAATATTATTGAGTGGAAATACTGGTAGGAATTTTTTACAGAGTCCATGTGCAGAAGGTGGAACTTGCCCTGTCTCCAGATGCTAGTGTATTTGACAACTTTGGGTGGTAATGCTTTTGCAAGATTTATAGATTCACGAGGTTACAGCGCCTAGGTTCAGTGATAGAACCCTGAAAGGGATGTGTGGGAAACTCTCTCCATTAGACATCCACTGATACAAGAAAAAAAGTGGGACGAAAAAAATTTTTTTTTTTCAAAATGCTCCACAAATCACGAAAAATTACAATTTGCAACATGCATGTTGAGAGTCTGATAATGATCAGAAGTTAAGAAAAGTCGCTTTTACCGTCTCATGAAGTAACACAAAATTTAGCCCCTACATAGAAAAATGAAAACAAATTAATATGTGCTGAACACTCCCAGCTGCAGTCTGTGGCTACACCCTTGGTCCTACAATGTTTTTATATAATTTTCAAAGGTGCATCTAAGAGAGAAAAATGTGTGTGATTTTGTAAAAACTAAAATCTAGTATAGACTGTGAGTCTGAAAAAAAGTGCTAATTTGTTGTTATTTATTTACTTTTAGCTTAGCCAAAGCCAATCTTACTAGTTTAGATGCTGATGTGTTAAGCAGATGCACGAACTTGATTTCTCTTGATATTTCGAGGAACCAGTTGAAGGACTTGTCAGGCCTTCTCTGCTCAAATTTGAAAAGTTTGAATTTTGAGAATAACTCAGTCACTGATTTGACAGTTCTATCTCAATTGCCATTTTTAGAAACATTATATATCGATGGAAACCCTCTCAGTGTAAGTGTTTTTATATAAAATCTGGTGCATTTTGAAAAGAATCAATAATTATTTTGATGGTCCTGAAGTTTAAAATTTTGTCAGTACCTATTTGGCTTGTGGTTAGACTTGGCTGCTGGTTGCTTTATCACCAAATCTCAACTACCGCCCAAAACATCTTCAATTATCTTTTAATAGTAACCTAGTAAACATAAGAAAACAGTTATTTCAACACTGGCATAAGGTTTAAACATATACAGGGTTTGTCCCAAAAGTTCCCGAAATGATTTTTTTAAAATCATTTATTCAATATCAGTTTACAATCTTTTCAGAACTTTTCAAAGTATTCTCCCCCTGCTTCGATGCACCGTTGCCAACGCTTCACCCAATCATTGAAGGCGCCCTGGAAGTCGTCAACGGGAATCTCCTTCAGTGAGGTCGTCGCGGCTGCTTTTACCGCCTCCAGCGTCCCATGCCGAGTTCCTTTCAGGGTTCTTTTGATCCTTGGGAACAAAAAGAAATCCGCTGGTGCCAGATCGGGGCTGTACGGCGGCTGGGGCAGCGTTGCCACACCCATTTTGGCCAGCAACTCGGAGACAATGAGCGCGGTGTGGGTTGACGCGTTGTCATGGTGCAAGATCCAATTGTCGCGAATTTCGTTTCGGACGCGTCGAACCCTGTTGCGCAACCGTTTGAGCACTTCACAGTAAAACTCCTTGTTGACTGTTTGTCCTTGTGGCACGAATTCACTGTGGAATCTGGCGCATCGCGTGCCACTCGCTGCTCTGGCGCTTTGATTCGGGATCGTACTGAAAAATCCACGTCTCGTCCCCTGTGATCACTCTGTCCAAAAATTCTGGGTCCGTTTCGTAGCGTTCATGCAATTCCTGGCACTTCAACAAACGCTGCTCCTTCATCTCACTCGTCAGGACTTTTGGCACCATTTTCGAGCAGACTTTCCTCATTTGAAGATCCTCCGTTAAAATGCGATGAACGATTGTTTTGGGTATTCCACACTCCTCTGCAATCACCCGAACACTTAATCGTCGGTCATTGTCCAAAACTTGACGCACTTTTTGCACCGAGTCGTCCGTTTGTGATGTCGACGGGCGTCCAGAGCGGTCGTCGTCGTTGACGGACTCCCGACCTTCCCGGAACCGCTTGTGCCACATGAAAGTTTGGCTTTTTTTCATCGCCCCGTCACCGTAGGCTTTCCGAAGCATTTCGAGTGTCTCCGCCCCGTTTTTACCCAGTTTCACACAAAATTTGATTGCATAACGCTGCTCCAAAAACTGGTCCATTTTTTGATCGACGAGGGTGCAGTAGATACCTCTGCGCGGAGCGTGACCCTGCCTCAACAACTGCCCGCAGGCGACTGATACCGGTCTCGTTTCCAAGCTCAGATCCCCCACCAACTTCTCCGCCCCGTCAGCCAGCGTTGCCAACTACAAAAAATCATTCCGGGAACTTCTGGGACAAACCCTGTATGACAGGCTTCACGAATGGTAGTGTTGTCTTTTTGCAAATAGTCCAGTGAAACAGCAACTGGTTTCGGTTGTTGCAATGCATTTTTAGCCTGTTTATATAAGTTAAACTCATTTATAAGAGTGGTTATGTCTTTGTCATTTTCATGTTCCTCAACTATTTTTTGATATGCTTCTCTATTGTGCAGACAAGTTTCAATACAAGTCAGTTGTCTCTTCCGTCTTATATCATTTGGCAACTGGGGCTTCAGTGAATTATTAATTGCATTATGCAATGCACTAGGTATAGGGTGGTTTGGGAAAAATTTTTGAACCTTCACAATGTTCTTTATCACTGAAACTGGCGTTATATCCCCCCCCCCAGTAGGTTTAAATAATGAGCACTGCATCTATACATCACCAAGCTATTGCCTTTCTCACACAGAAGTTCCTTTGCTCTCTCTCTCTCCATAACTTTAGCATTATCAGTGATCACAGTCTTTACATCGCGATTATATTCATTCTTTGTCTTTGCAATAGCTGATTTTAGAACATCTCTATAACATTGCGCATTTCTTGTATGTGCACCTGCATCCTCTGCAGCCAAAAATAAGACTTCCCCTCAATATGAATACAAGTTGCAATAATTGGATTGTTGTTTACGTTACTCCACCCATCTTCAACCAGGATGATTTGCTTGCTTTCGATAAGGCTCTTGGTTCTATTTGTAACTTCTGCAAACACTAAGTCAAAAAGTTCTCCTAAAGCTTGACGACTTGGTGGACTATATTCTGGGCGCAGAGCTGAAACCAATTCTTTGAAATTATGATGTTTTACTGCAGTAAAGGCAATATTATTTGAACAAAAAAATTGGAAACGAGTAAATTCAAATTTTCTGCAGTTCTGTGACTTGTTTTTAAAATAAGTAAATCTAAACACTGTTGAGATGTCATCTTTTTTTTTTTTTTTTTTTTGGTGACACCATAAATCCATTTTTATTCTCTTCTTGCAGTTCTAGGTTTGATGAAGGATGATCTACAGTTTCTTGAGAATCTGTATTACTTACAGTTTCATCTTTATATGTCTTTTTGGCTTTGTAAGATAAAACATGTTTTTTCAATCTATCTACTTTTCCAAGTTGAACATTTCCACAATATTTGCATTTGGCATATTTACTATTACTTCCTTGAACCACTTTTGTTCAGTCCTAATATTGCTGATACAGTAGTGCGGCCCGCCGGCCTACAAGAATAAGCAAAATTGGCCCTTGGACTGAAAAAGGTTGAAGACCCCTGACATAGGTGATGTTATACTATGTGAAATTATTATTTTCCTCTTAATGTTTTTCAACAGGCCCATAGCTAGATGCTTGTTACCGGAGGGGCATGCTCTGAAAGCTAGGAGGCTTTAAATTCAGAAATGTTTTGATATATTTCATTAATATATTTATATATTTAATAATAAAAAAATATACAAGCAAGCTAATATACTTAACGTTAATGAATAAATTTTAATATAGCTCTCTATAATTTCAAACTAGCATATTATAAAGTAGATGAAAACGCAAACCTTTATAAAAAAAACATGTACATAAGATCTACCGTAGAAAGCTATTTTGAACACATCTTTATCGTCAAAGAACAATTTCCATTATCATGTACAATTTAATACAAAACAAAAAATTTAAAATAAAAGTCTGCAATATTTTATTTTGAGAAAAAGTATTTTCCAAAGGGGTTGACTACATTTCTGGGGGGAGGGCTCATCCCCCTATAGTCCCAATCTGGCTATGGCTCTGTTTTTCAATGTATAAAAGATGCTGATAATAAATAAAACATACCCAAGCCTGAATCCTAACCTTACTGTTTGTAAATTAATAAATATTTTTAATTGTATGTATTTAAAATATAGATTGCGGATCGTTATATTGCTGTGGATCAACTGCCCCGTTTACAAACCCTTGATGGGAAACCATGTTCCGATATTCAGAAAGCTACAAAGAAATTTGGGGAAAACTTAGAGAAACAGGTGATTGCTGGTATTTTTGGATTTTGCCGATTTAGATTTGCATTTATCCAAATATTTCATTTTCACTTTTTCTATATATATATATACTATCTCAATGACCAAGTGACTGTGTCTTTCTATTATTCATGCACTTTTTAATTCATGACTATAGCTTTTGCGTAAAATTTGAACTACATTTATATAATGTTTTAGGGTATGGGTCTGTATCAATTAAAGTATGAAGAATTAATGAAAAATTGCTCTGATGTTCAAGACAAAGATCGCTGTCAAAAACAGTTTCTCAGAGACCTGTTAAACAAAATGTCATCATGCAGCGAAGTACCCCCTAGCTATAGGCGATTTAAGGTGAGTTATCCCTGAAAAGGTGTAACACTTCAGTGTTCCAACTAGGACAGGGATCCCGAAGAACATGGAAATGTTAGGGAATGTGAAATTGTCCATAAAAGTTAGAAAAAATGGGAATTTTTGGTCAAACCTGGAAAAGTTGAGGAAAACTTCCCTTACTTTTGTTCTGAATAGCTAAATTGCGTGCAAACATGAATCTATCCCTCAAAACCAGAGTTTTGTGTGCAATTAGTCAGAGAATTTTGTTTGAAAAGCGAGAAACTTGGAAAAGTCTGGGAACTTTTTTTTCCGTGTTGAGTGGGATCGCTACTAGGATCTATATTTCTGGCTCTTGCTAGCTGGACAAGGGAAAATTTGCCACATTCTCAGACCTTATAGTGGCATAATGCTAGTGCATTCATTTATCGCGCCATTGACTGAGGTTTAATTCCAATGGTGCCATAGACTACTTACCATTTTTTCTACCTACTATAGTCGAAGCTTTGATTCCAAGACAACAGAGGTCCGTATTCCTTAAAAAACTGTATATCCCCTCACAGCATGACCTTAAGTATCCATATGTCATAAAATATGCAAGTAAAACTACACGCTTTGGCTGGATGCAAACTAGTGATTGTTAGACAATCTTTTCAGTGTTTTGACCTCTAAGCTACTGGGTACAATCATGCAGGGTCTTTTTCTCATGCTTAACAAGCATTTTTGTGCAAAGGAAGCTTAATTTTATGACTCGTATATTAAGATGCGAGTTTAGGAGGACAATTAATTGCAGTAATTAGTTCAAGGTCTTCTCTGCTTTTTGATTCTTTTACATAATTCCACTGACTAACTTCTGTTTTAATATGTGAGTTGTGATATTGGTGTCATAAGTACGGAGTTAAAGCTAAGGTGGTTGTGTCTTCGTGGCTGAGTTGACAGAATATAGGAATAGGAGCCTGAGGGTGACAGGATCAAGGCCAGCCAAAACGGAATTGTTTCCCGTGTCCCAACTCTTATGAGGTTAAAAAAAAACTTGTATCTATATGGGAAAGGGGGGGTCGAGTATATATTGATTTCAATTGTTTTGAATAAGGTTTGAATTTTATCTACGGTCTACTTTTTAGGTTCAAAAGTTCGTTGACAATGTTGTGGAAACTGTAGATGTGTCTGTAACAGAAGCATTGGAGAAACTGAAGCTGTCATCGACACGTCCACAGAAGTTTCGATCATCACCAAGAACAAAAGTACCAAGTCCTCTACAAACCACAACTCAGAGTGCCCCAAGAACACCATCAAAGAACAAACATGCCAACAGTGATCATGTCAATTTCTCTCCTACAAAACGCAGCAGAGTTAATAATGTAATTTCCCTTTTATACATATATATGAAGTGTGAACGTTTCATTTTTCACTCAATTTAAAACCTTGGTTTAATTGGCAAATAGGGGCTAAGCAGTAACTGCTAAACGTTTTCAATGAATGACACTGTAATTATAATACGATAATGCAAAACATTTATATGTTCAATATTGAACCAAAATACACAACATATAGTGTAAAGTTTTACAGCTAATTTAGCCCCCACAAAAAGTTTTTTTTAGGCGGGGATTTGCTTAATTTAAATCGTAAGTTTGCTGTATGTATTTATAAATAGGTGGTAATTTTTCTTCCATATTACTTAGACATGAATAATGAAACATAATTTTAATGAAGTTATTTATGCTTGTAATAAATAAATTTGGGATATTTTGTTTTATTAGTTTGAGCGGTTTCTTGATTTTGAGCCTCAGTTGGCTTTAAGATTGCATTCGAATAATTCCCAAGATACCGACACTCCTATTTGGTGTGCTGCATTTGAGCCTGATATCTCTGACCAAAGTTAGTAATCCTGTAACATGCATACACGTATTTTCATATACATACTTCACATAAAAAGCTTTGCTTATGATAATATGTGAATTATATTTTCTAGGAAAAACTACCAACATCGTCGCCACTTGCGGTGGAAATATCGTGTGTTTTACAAATTGTAAAACAGGGCATGTGCTCATGAAGTACAAAGATGACTCTCCATCTGAGGTTTGTTGCTGTCAAAAATAGTAATTGTAGATATATTGATTTTTATTACGTAATAATAATAATTTATCCAATTATTTAAGATTTTTTATCTTTAATTCTAATAATATGTCCCATTCAAGAGCCATTGCTGAAATTTTCAATGGTCAGCTTGCTTTGGTCTAAAATTTCAATTTTGTTATAAGTGATGACAATAAAACGATAAGTTACAACAGTGTCGTTTAATTTATTGCCTTTAGGGAAGGGGGGTTGCTTAGCATCTCCTTTTATATTTTATCCTGCAGTTACCATTATGCCAATTAATCTGATATTTTAGGGTAAAGAGAAATCTTAATCTCACATTGTTGCTATAGTGCAGTGGTTCTCAGAGATTGTGTTGCAAAATTGCATGAATTGAAAAAAAAAATATTTTGAAGAAGGTTATTTATTAATACAAAAGCACATAAGTAAATTGTGAAAACCGGAATGGCTGAAGTTAATGAGTCAATAATATTTTTTTAGTTCAGTGAGAAATGTGTGCTTGTTTAATTTTGCACAATTGGTCAATACAGGGTCGAATCACAGACAAACACACCCATAATTCTTGATCAAGAGAAAGAAGCCTCATCAGTTCCTTATTTTTAGTGTTTGTCATCGTGGAAAATCCTTGTTGGCATAAGTAAGTTGTAAAAGACTGAAGTAGTATAGATAGGGCTTCTTCTGATATGACCAAGAACTTTTTTGCCAATTTCCAGAGTTGAAATAGTGGCGATTCCCTAAATATGAGTTGAAGGGTTCAATCGAACTGAAGTTCTGCCAAATCTTCTGCCTTTTTTAATGATAGATGTTGGGTGTCCGCAATAGCTATGGCAAAGAGATTGCGAATACAATTGCATTCATTGATGTTTAGGGAAGGTAAGTAATGATGTAATTTGCCCTCCAAAACTGAGAGATGCTCTGAGAAGTAATCTCTGGATCAGTTTCAGCTGTGAGCTTAAACATTTCTAGGTCATTCTTTGCATTTTTATCCTTCCGTATTTTGATTTTTTCCAGGAACCCATTCAGTTTATCACATAATGTAAAGAGAGTTTCTTCCTTCCCCTGCATACTCGCATTAAGGATTAAGGCTGCTTAAATATCCAAAACTGTCAGTCAGATATACAACTTTTTTACACCAGGTCTCGTCTTTAATCAGACAGAAAACTCGGTTTTTTTTTTCTATAGCAATAACTGATAACTCATTCTTGAGTTCATAAAATCTGGATAGCACCTTGTCTTTAGACATCTAGCAAATTTCCTTAGTGCGAAGGAGGCTGGAAAATATTACACTTGGTTTCGACTTTGAAAGTATTATACATATTGAGAAACATCATCACAGAAATGTGAAGACTCATAAAATTATTTTTTTCTAACTTTAATATTATCTTATTATATCATTTACACTTGAAACATATTCTGTAGCATTTTTTTTATTCTTATTTAAAAAAAAAGCCTTTTGAAAAGAAGAAAAAAAGAGATACCGAATTAATCTAATTTATTGAATTACAAGCGGATTAGAAAAATACACACTTTTGAAAATTTTGCAGAAATATGCCAAAATATGAAAAATATGCGCCCAAAGTCAAAATATGCAAAAACATGCAAGTGCATAGAAATCCGGGCCCGAGTTATGACTAAGCCATCCTTAGATTTCAAAGTTAGTTGTTGCCTTAATTTCTGTCACTTTACTAAAAATAAAAAATCATAAGACTGAACCATTCTAAGCTGTGATCACGCAGTATTACCTAAATATGAATTATTATTTTCAATGTTGCCTGAACGGAAGAACGAATATTATAATTTTGTTTATTTATATTTTTCAGAATTTATATGCATTGGCCTGGACTGTGTTACCTACAGGAGAGAACAAGCCTGAGGTTACCATGTTAGCAGCTGGTGGTGTTAATAAGAAAATTTACCTTATTCTGCCTTCTCGAAGGATATGCTATTCTTCTTTTAAAGCCCACACTCAGGCTATCGACACTTTGCATTTTCATCCTATAAATAAGACGTGGCTTTTCAGTAAGGATCTATATTTAGTTTCATTTTTGACAAAATCTCTTTAGTAAAATTCATTGGCAGTCTAAAAAAAACCCATTAATACTCTGAGTAAATTCATTAATCAGCCTAGTAAATTCATTAATGAAATAAGATATTATTACCCTTCACAGGGATAACACAATTGCCAAATAATGGTCAACACAGACAGCCGGGACAAGCTTTTTGTGTCTTTTTATGGGGGGAGGGATAATTACACATAAAAATTCCAACACCCACGTTTATTAGCTCATACTAGAGCTTATTTGTTTTGGAGAAAAAGAGACGCTTTCCCCATCCTGGATTCGAACCAGGGTCCCTCCGTTTAGCCCGGAGTGTCTTGGACCGCTAGACGAATGAGGACAGGAAACAACGCTCTCTTTCTCCGTATATAAAGATGTAAGGTATTAATTTTTTTTTGTGTTTTTTCATGGGGAAATAATTATATGTGAAAATTCCGACACCCACTTTCATTAGGTCATATAATCTGTCCTGGAGGCTTTTCTTTATTGACCACTCACGTGGCAATTGTGTTATCCTTGTGAAGGGTAATAATATCTTACATCCTTATATACGGAGAGAAAAAGCATTTTTCCTGCCCTTGTTTGTTTAGCCGTCAAGATACTCCAGATTCAACGGAGGGACCCTGGTTCGAATCCAGGATGCGGACGGGATCTCTTTTTTCCCTAAAACAAAAAAAGTTTTAGTATAAGCTAACAAACATGGATGTCAGAATTTTTTTTCATGTATATTCATTAATTAAGGTGTGCAGTAAGTGATAATCATTCTTATTTTCATTTTGAGAATAATTATTCCATTCTCGCTCAAAAGAATGAGAATTACATCTTTTAAAAGAATGTGCACGAAATTCATTCGCTGAAGTAAGGGATTTTGCTCACCTTTATTCATTAATAACCTTAGTAAACCCATTAATAGTCTCATACTTCTGTTCGTTTATATATTCTGTGGTTTATGTATACAAGGTGATTCGAAAGTCTTCATACAAATTGTATATCCTAAAAGAAACCTTTTCCAGTATTGAATGTATGTCTGCTTAGGTAGAATGTAGCTAAGTTTTCATTATAATATATAGCCATACAGCTATTTATAATTTCTGGTTGGTGCTTCCAGGTGGCGGAAAGGACAAGAACATACATCTATGGGATGTTGGAGCTCCTCAGTGGACGAACTTAAAAACCAGTCAGAAGTAAGTATAAAGGTGAAACCCTTTATATGTATTTATGAATAAAAGTATCAGATGAAAACAAGAAATAAAAACAAAAACAAGAGAAAAAACAAAAAATATTTTATAATTTTTTTTTAGTTAAAAAAATTCATTTTTAAAATACATTTTATGTTTTAAGACTAGCACCTGATGGCTAAATTATTTGATTGAAAGTTCATGTTTTGTGCTTCTTAAGCTTCCTTGTGTAATTCAAAAATAGTAAAAAAATTATGTTTATAAATGAGAGACTCGTATGTTATTTATAGGAAGTTGATGACGTTTGACGCTGGTGCAGAAGTACTTCGTACTTTGTTTTTACCAGGTTACAAATGCTTGTTTGCCGCAACAGATCGAGGATTGATGGTGTGGGATTTGACAGGCGAGATGAGCACCTGGAAAAGGTATTTTCGCTTTAGTTACCTCACAAAGAATATACTTGCATATTTAATCGTTGTCTGTCAACTATTTGATTGGGGTGTTCATGTCTGTTATAAGTTGTTCCTTGCCGTGTTATTTCGAATTGAATTCTAGTTTTACTTCTTCGTTTCTGTTGAGGTTTCTTTCTCTGGTATGTAGGCCACTTGATTTCCAGTTATCCATCGTTGTTCCCTTTGCAGCATTAAGTCCATTGCCATTTAGAATCATTCTTTCACTCGAAGAATGATGTTTCTAAGCTTATATTTCTTCATACTTTGAGTCACTTTTAATTTCTGTGTCGCTTTTTGTTTCTCCATCAGATTCAACAATGTGATTTAGAGGTGATATGTTAGTTTACTATGCATGGAGTTGAATTCAAGTTTTGCCAAACACTTACTGTTTTTCTGTGACTCTGTAGTTCATCGTTTGATTTCTGAAGCAATAAAGATATGGAACCTTTAGAAAATTTTAAGTATTGGCAAAGCATGATCTTAGCATTGTCTTTGCGTAACATTGTTGGATTCTATGCCTTTCACCCGTAAGTTATAACAAGACTTTCTATCCATAATTTTTATAACATCTGTTATTAAACTGTTATTTAGATGAGTACACAAGATTTCACAAAACACAGTGTTTTAAGAGCCAGCTGCCCCTGTAACCAAGTGAAGGCCGAGAGAGGAGAGCAAGAGCAAAAGTCGTCACAATTTCGGATATTCTCTTGTTAGGAAGCTCCATCTGGGGAAGCACCCTGGTAGTTATGGCCACTGCTTGCGAACCAAGTAGATTGGGTGTCACTGCCAATAAGCATTGTTATATGTAAATAGATTGTGGTTTGGAAATGTTAAGTTATTGGTTATATCCCAGATGGCCCAAAGAACAGTCTTGGGGAAGTAAAATATGAAACATGCCATATGCATGTACCCATCTGTGAAAAGTCACTTCTGCGATGACATCAAATGGCCATTCCAGCCTCAAGGGTGGCAAACATTTTGGATAGTTCTGACAAAGGTTTCTCAAGTTATCAGTTTCCCATGATTCCAAAAAGCTTACTTCCTAGGTTTGCTATGTTCTGACGTAAAACTTTTATTAAATCCCAGTTTAGTTCTGGATCTTCTTCAAGGACATGTGCATATTTGATTTCTGCCTTTGCTTGATAAAGGGAGTCAGTTCCGAAAGCATTGTACATTTAAACATTGTACATTAAAACTTTTTGTTTTTTTTTAATATGTTTGAAATGGGATTGGAAAGTTTAGGATTCTGATCAGTGTGATAGGTTTGTTTTCAGCATTCCAAAACTGCTTTTGTACATCTGGAAAGATTATTTTCCATCAATAGATGAATAATGGTTGAATGTGATTATTAATACATGCATATGTAGATGTCACCTAAGCGATGTAGAAATTGCAAACAACTCTAAGAAACATAGAGAGAGAAAGATGCATGTTTGAAATAAAACTAGGAGAGTGAGAGAGAGTGAAGATAAAATTCTCAACTGAATTCCAAACAGGCCAAGGAAATGTCTCCAGGACAACATGGATGGATGCAATAAGAAAGACAGTTATATGGTGAAATGACAGACACGTATGGAGAGCCTTTCATTCAGCGGCAGATAGCCAATAGTTGAATATGATGATATGTCATATAAATTTTGTCATAATATTTAAAAAAAAAAAAAAAAAATCGGAGCAAATGTGATTTGAAAAATGATTTAATCATAACGTATTTTAATGTCAATTAAGCAGGATGTTAATTCTATGCATGATAAATATTGTACGACATTCCTAAGTGATTATAACCACTGCTTACGGATTTGCTGGACTGAATTGGACTTCCATGAAGCTAAAGTGTACATAAATGTCTGTAGCTCAGAAGTCATCTTACATCATTGATCCCAGATGGTCATTTTGTAGCCTTGGAATTTAAAATATACAGACATAATAAAAATATATATGTTTGTCCATATTGAAAAAACTGCTGTGGTATCAGATATTTGTATTGACAAGTTTTTAATCCTTATTTGGGTTAAAAGTGTTAGACGAATGTAAATAAGAATTATATATTATTCCTGAAGGAGAATAAACATGACCATTCCTGAAAATGAATAAGAATCATCATTCCTTAACATGAATAAAAATGATCATTCCACAAAGTGAATAAAAATGATCATTCCTTAAAGTGAATAAGGATGATCATTTTTTGAAGTGAGTAAAATTTACCATTCCTTTAAGTGAATACGAATGAGTATTCCTTAAACCCCAAATATGAATGATGATTTATTTTATTAAAATAATTTACTTAAAAAAAAAATATCATCCCATCCTCATGAACGATTATTTCAATTCTATCCATGACTCAAAAGATCGTTTCCAAAGAATTGCGTTATTTTAAAAGAAAGAGAATACAATTATACCAAAATGAACGACTTTGCCTTTGTTTAATTTGTGTGTGTGCCTTTTACTTATATAGAGGCCCGCATACTAAGCTGATCCTTCCTGAAAACTGCAAATCGAAAGACAGTGATCTTGTCGATGGTATGGTGTTTCTGTCTGAAAGAACCATGGGTGAGATTTCAATTTAAGAAAGCAGATGAAATATAATTCATTTGTTAGTTAATGACACATTATAAGATAACCCGATCCTTCGTTTTCTTTCAGCCATCAAAGTTAGCCAAAGTGGGAAAATCTGTCTTTGGGATTTCTCTGCAATGTTCTCAGAAAAGAAATTGAAAAAAGAAAGCACCTTTCAAATGGTTCCATTTGTTACATTTCTGTGGAGTAACTGTACCAGTGATTACATTTATATAGACTGTTGTAAAGGTAAATACAACGCTTTTTGATGCAATATGTATAATCAAGAAAAGGAGTGGAAATGAAATAAAATTTCTGTTTAAGGAGCCATGATTTTTCGTTTGTAGTAGAGCATTTTCCAGATCCTTATAAATGTGGAGAAAACGTGAAAAGGGGCAGTAGGCAGGCTTTGAACCTGCGACTTTTCGGTTGCCATTTGGATGTTTGTACCGCTAAGCTACTGAAACCAACCATGTGTGACCTTTAACCTGAATCAATGATACCAAAGGCTGACATGTTACATTCAGTCCCGTGTATGTTCTTTCTACATTTTATGAGTTAGGGAACAAATGCTCTAATTTAGGCCAAAAGTTATGAATGTATGAACTGGCATCAAATAACACCTATTGGTACAAACTTTAGTGTGTGTGACTTCGTTTGGTGCAGAATGATCCATGTTGTCCTCACACCAAATAAATAAAATCAACCATGCTTTAGTGTATGTGTAATAATGTGATTGATGTATTAATAATGAAAACATTTTTACCGAAGTTAAATCCATAAAATTGTTACCTTTTCGTAATATTTTTCCATCATGTTTTTAAGCCCAGTTTCTCGTAAAACTTTGCCAGTTTTAAAATAATGTGTCAACGTTAACTTATTTTTAATTTAATTAAACATTTTTTCCCCTCATGCACTATTGTGTTCAATTAGTGTGTCACTGGAGGTCTGCCTAAGTTTTTTCCATATTTCTTTGTATTGGTTATCCCCATACTATCTCAATTTGCTTTCGCATTTCATTTTTCTCGTCCCAGAATGCTTCCTTACTCTTTTAGGTTACAAAAAGTCATATAAGAGTTTGCAATCCAACTTGTAATATTTCAAATGTAATGTCAAAATGCAGAATGTAAAGTTATAATGTAATGGAAAGTGCTTGAACATGTTCAAAAACTTGCATTATTTGTGTTTGTAGAGACAGGTATTTTAGCTTGTGGTGATGACACAGGACGAATTTGGTGTTACGATGTGGAGAGATACACAAAGAGGAATTGGTCGTTTGCTGTTGAAACTTCTATTCAAGCACCCAGTGTAGTCTTACCATGGCCTAAACTAACGTTTGAGGAAGACGAAGAAATGGCTGTTAGGCAAAAGGTACATGCGATTTGCATTATTTAAGGCAAATATGCAACACAAGATTCTCAATATGTTCTTTCTTTAAAACAAAAAATAATAATCTCAGATGGTAAATGCTCTTAATGTCATACATGGCCACAACGTAGGTTTAAAACTGATTACAGTTGCAAATTGTTTGTGACATTAAAGTAACATGTACCATTTTTTCTACCCACTGTAGACAAGGGTTTGGATTCATTAGGAAACAGTGGATGCATGAAACTGACAGCTTAACGGCACCCCTAATACAATTACACATGGCCAAATTTGTCAAAAATCGAATCAAGTCCATAACTTGCAAAGGCAGTGTACATAACAACTGGGGTGCAAGTACAAGGTTGTTACCATCAAGACGTTATGTTTCCCAGTGGTCAAATCGCAATGAGTTTTATAACTTTATGTTTTGTGGTGCAAGGGCAATGTATATCCTTGTACCATAAACCAGAATTGTAAAACTCGTTGCAATTCATGACCTTAACCATCGGGAAACATGACATCTTGTTGGTAATAATCTTGTACCTGCACCTCAGTTATTATGTATGCTGCCTTTTCAAGTTATGAACTTGGTTAAAAGCCACTTGGGCAGGTTTTTTTTTGTTTTTTCGTGGGGAATTTTTACATATAGTGATTTTTACAACAACCACACTTAATCTCAAACATTAAAGAGCTATAGTTTGAGCTGTGGGTGTCGGAAAAATTACTATCTCTAAAAATCCCCCCTGCCCCAATAATTTTGAGCATTCGGCAATTGTGTTATCTCTGAAAAGGTCAAACCTTCTTCAAAAGGTCTGAAAAGCCAAACCTTCTTAAGACGAATTACTTTTAATACGAACCGTTTTCTGAAGCCCTGTCATATTTCATAACATACTATCTTTTCTGGATAAAACGAATTACTGTTAATGCGAACAGATTTTTTGTTTCGTTTTAACAAGGTTTGACTGTACCTTACAAAAACTAAAAATTATAGATTTATCTATATTATATCTGCCTATAGATTATCTTTCATTTTGATTGTTATTATGGAAATTAGCACCACTGTATGTTCACTACAACTTTGTTTAATGTATGATCATGTGCTTGTATTTCAGGTTATCATCAATTCCGTAAAATTTGATTCGAGTGGAAAGTACTTGGTCATCTGTACAGATAGTAATCTCATTCCCATTTGGAAGAAAGTGTGAGACACGCTTTCACTTCACGATGTGATTGGAATCAAAAACTATCATCCGTCATCTTTTAGCCATTTAGAATAGTGTTTGAAATCACTCATACAGAATAAGAAAAAGATTTTCAGAATGGGCTATACACCCATTTGCATATAAAATACCTCATTAAAAACTATTTTTGTAGTTTTCGATACTATTGTGTTTTAACTGTTTTTGCAATTTTTTGTAATAAAAGTATTAAAGTTTTGGTGCCAACTTCTTTCACTGCTGATTGATTTGCAAACTTTTTATGAGAACACTGGATGCCTTTGGAATTGCCTTACTTGTTTTTATCTAAAAAAATAAAGAATATTTTATGCTTAAAGTTGGGGTTTAATTTTAGCACATAATCAGCTGTTGCCCATGTTAGCTATAGGTTTACAATCCAGGGTTACGGTTAGGTCAGTGGTTCTCAAACTTTTATCTTGTAGAACCCTTTTCTCACTATATGTCTAGCCATGAAATCCGTCTAAAAAACCTGAACCTGAAGGGCTATTATTTATCATCGTTTGAGAACATAAGTAATGAATCGGTATAAAAGAGTAGGTACTGACCAATGCTCAGGAGTTCAGCTCTCGCAAAACTGTCAATCAAAGCAAATCAATTTTTTGTATGGAAATGGTGAAGACCATGTGATGTGTATGTATCAGGGTCGGCAATTTGATGCCAAAAACTAGTTTTGCGTGACGATGGTTTAAACCTGGTTTTAACTGGCTAAAACCCTCAAAAACTCAAAACCTTGGGATAAAGGGATTTGATTTGAAATTAGTAAGCCCAAATGTTGTACTGTCAATATTCACATATTATTAATAGCGTATATTAAGCAGATGTTATAATTACAACACAAGTTTTTTTATTTAAATATAGTAAAAATTAGAACGATTAAACTTTCGGCTGTGAATTTAAGGGAGATTTAATTGCGATAAGAAGAAAAGTAAGGGAAGCACCATTTTTTTTTCTTTTACAAGCAGAGCAGCATCCTTCCAGAAAATGTTCATGAAATGGATTATATTAAACTAAGCAATTAATTTACATTTTGTACATTATTATTGAAAAAAAATGAAGTGATAATGTACAGGTCAGAGTATAGAATACAAATTTACATGTAAATAAGAAAATAAGTTTGATGTTTTAGGTGTAATATAATTTATTAAACAAAAATTTACATACGGTTTGGATGGAACTGGGCTGTCACTCGTCAGGAATACTTATGCGTCATATATATTTCTGAAGAGGGATGGGCAAGGTCCGGCCAAAATGTATTTTGATTTTTGTAAAATAAATTATACTATGCTGAAAATTTTGGACTTGCTTTATTCTGCACAGTTCGTGGGCACACCCAGAATTATATGCAAGAGGGTGTATTGAAGAAAAATTCCAATGGAATA
>QLNU02015359.1:80343498-80372905 GCA_006491805.2 Dysdera silvatica | reverse complement strand
ATATATATATGGCCTGCAAAAGGGTTGCTGGTATCTAACTGGAAGGAGACCCACACGCTGAACGTATGTGACGATGTGTGGAACCGGCCAGGCCAGTAACCTAGTGTCCTACCCCGCCTTCAAGTGGTGCAGGCTGAGCTTTCTATTTATGTGGCAAATTAATATTTGCTGCACGGATAGAAAGGCGGAAGGGGAGGGCTAATTCACCAACCCGTCTAGCCAGCGTGGTGAAATTATGGCTAATTCCTCCATTATGTTGACACACCAGAAACCATGGCCCCTAGTCTCCAGGTGCTGGAGTGCTCCTGATCAAGGCAGCGGTCAGTGTGGCATGAAAGCAGGGGGTGCTAAGAATCACTGGAATGGCCCAGGCTGCCGTTTGTTATTGACCTTGGCTACGTTTAATGGACGATCCCTTGCTTCTGAAGCAAAACTTCAGGAATTGGAAGAAGAACTTGACAAGATCAAATGGGACATTGTAGGACTCAGTGAAGTTAGAAGAAAAGGTGAAGAGTTGGTGGAACTTAAAAGTGGACATTTGTTTTATTATAGAGGAACGGAAACTGGAAGAACAAGTGGTGTTGGCTTCTTAATCAACAAAAGAATTAAAGACTGTCTTCTGGAAGTTGAAAGTACATCAGATCGAGCAGCGAGGCTCGTTGTTCAACTAACCCAGCGATACCAACTTCAAATAGTACAGGTATATGCACCAACATCAAGCCATACCGACGAAGAGGTTGAAGAATTTTATGAAGAAATCAAAGAGTTACACACCAAAGGGAAACAACATATCAAGCTCATCATGGGGGATTTCAATGCAAGAATTGGACAACAGGAACAAGGAGAGACATCGGTTGGTAAATACGGATATGGGGAAAGGAATGAACGTGGCGATCAACTCATCGAATTTGCAGAAGCTGAAAACCTTAGCATCATGAATTCATTTTTTAAGAAGAAACCGCAAAGAAAATGGACATGGAAACACCCAAATGGGGGAACTAGTGAAATTGACTATATCCTGGCAAACAAGAAATCAATTATTGAAGATTGCAGTGTACTGAACAGATTTAATACTGGAAGTGATCATCGAATGGTGAGATGTAAAGTGCACTTAAATACTAAATTAGAACGACAGAAGCTCATTAGGAAACAAGTAAGTAAGAGGGTGGATTTAAAGAAATTAAAAGAAAATACCGAGGCATTCAAGTTGGAATTAAAAAATCGCTTTTCTGCACTGGAAGGACTTATTGATGAAAGTGATATCTCAGAAGCAAATGAAAACATTGTTAAGACAATAGTTGAAACTGCTGGGGAAATTGGTGGTGTAACCTGTAAAAAGCACAATAGCAAATTATCTGAGAAGACGAAACAGCTCATGAAAAGGCGAAGAGATATGAAGGTGGACAATCGAAATACCAGTTCCAGGATTGAGTACATAGAACTTTGTAAAACTCTGCGCAAAAGCATGAAAGAAGACATAAGAAAATTCAATTGTGAGTTAGTAAGGAAGGCCATTGAAAATAACAAGAGCCTTAGGGTTGTTAAAGGAAGTTTATCTGTTGGGAAGAAACACATCATTGCATTAAAAGGAGAGGATGGCACCGTAACAAGAAATAGGGAAGAAATACTTAGAAGAGTTGAAGAATTCTACAAAAAACTATATGAAAGTAACAGTGGATTAAACGAAGACACTGAAATAGTCGAAGGAACAGCTCCTAAAATCTTAAAAGAAGAAGTTTCATTTGCAATAAAAAGTATGAAGAAAGGAAGAGCCCCTGGCGATGATGGTATTACATTAGATATCCTAAAAGAAGCTGGAGAATATGTAGAAGACATACTTGCAAAATTCTTTACCAAATGTCTTAACAGCGGTAACATACCAAACCAATGGGATTCTGCAACAGTAATTCTTTTGCATAAAAAAGGTGATAAAGAGGATTTGAAAAATTACCGACCAATTAGCTTGTTACCTGCTATTTATAAAATCTTCACAAAAGTGCTAACACATCGCCTGCAGAAAAAATTAGATGCAGCTCAACCAAGAGAACAAGCTGGATTTCGAAGTGGATTCAGTACAGTGGACCATATTCAAGTATTAAGAGAATTAATTGAAAGAACACATGAATATGAACTTCCATTGTGTGTTGCATTTATTGACTATGAGAAGGCCTTTGACTCTATTAAAACATCAGCAGTCATCAACTCTTTAAGATCAACAGACATTGAGGATGTGTACATTGACATGGTGAAACGTGTGTATAAAAATGCAAGTGCAAAATTTCGGTTACATAAAGATACCAAAACTATCAAACTTGGCAAAGGGGTGAGGCAGGGAGATACCATTTCTCCAAAACTTTTTACTTCAGCTTTACAGATGATTTTTCAGCTGATAAATTGGAATAACAAGGGAATAAAAATAAATGGTGAATATTTAAATCATTTGCGGTTTGCTGATGACATTGTTATTTTTTCAACGGACCCATTAGAACTCCAAGACATGGTACAGGAGCTCTCAACTAGAAGTAAAGAAGTTGGACTCAAGATGAACCTACAAAAAACTAAGATCATGTTCAATAATTTCGTAGAGGAAACAAAAATACAAGTTGACAACATTGAGCTAGAAATTGCTGATTCATATATTTACCTTGGCCAACTGATTTCAATGGATGGCAACATTATGAAAGAACTCAACAGACGTATTAAACTTGGCTGGAGTGCATTCGGAAGAAACAGTTTTATCCTGAAGGGGAAATTGCCTTTGTGTCTAAAAAGAAAGGTCTTCAACCAGTGTGTATTGCCAGTCCTCTCTTATGGATCAGAGACATGGAGTCTAACAGTTGGAGCAATACGAAAGTTACAGACAACGCAAAGGAGCATGGAGAGGTGCATGCTTGGAATAACTAGGAGAGATCGAAAAAGAAACACTTGGGTGAGAGAGCAAACTAGAGTAGAGGACATCATTGTTAAAGTAAAAGGGCTGAAATGGCGATGGGCTGGGCATATTGCAAGAAGAACTGATCAACGATGGACAACAGAAATTCTGAACTGGATTCCAAGAGACCACCGAAGACCTAGAAAACGTCCTCAAACTAGATGGGTGGATGAAATAAGAAAACAGGTTGGGGTGACGTGGAAGCGAATTGCTCAGGATAGACTTGTGTGGAAAGCATTTGGAGAGACCTTCATCCAGCAGTGGATAGATAATGGTTGAATATGATGATGATGATGATGATATATATATATGTGTGTGTGTGTGTGATTAATGATTTTTTTAAAAATTATATTAGTCTTTGTGCAAAAAAAGAAATTTTTGGAGGGACGTCAGTCAACATAAGTTATAAGTTTTTCAAAAATTTTCAGTATGCAATGCTGTATAAAAAATTCAGTTCACGAAATTTAATATAATAAGCTATTTATTATAACAATAAATTTCAAATTTCCCTGACTTTGGCCTTTGTATTTCAAATTTCTCTGACTTTTCCAGTCAGAAAAACTTTCTCCACTTTTCCAGATCAGTACACATTTTGTCCTCAACAAGAAGGGTATTCAATATTCAGAATTAACAGAAGATCAGTGGTTGCACAAAAATTGTACTTTATGATGGATGTTACAATTGGATCAACTGCATCTTAAATCACAAGGTAAGGGAGGTACTGCTTTTTCAATAGTAAAAAAACATACACTGTCACAGGGCACATCGGAAAGCAATGAATTTTTCTAAATTGTCAGGTCGTAAATTTTCTAAAACAGGCATTCAAATATATTTTTTTACAGAAAAATACAAAAGTAAAATAGTTAAAAGAAATATGTAAGTTATATTTCTTATGGCATTATCAAAAAAATGATGGTAGAGGTTTGTTACATTCAAGCAGAGGCATAGCAATTAAAAAATGATTGGGTTAAATAATTTTATAACACATTGTGTGATGTGGCATTAAACAGAATAGTGTAGCTTGCTATTTAATGGGAAATACTTAAGCCTTCCCCTTTCCCTATACCACTGCATTTAAATGTCGAAAATGCACATATATAGTCAGGAAAAAGTTTCTTTTACGTAACAGGATACAGAAAAAAAATTAATGAGTGAATGCTTCTTAAATTGGAAACAAATTTTAATATGGGGTACCCTTTACAGAAATGGCTAATCATCACTGCTCCAAAAATTAAACAGCTTTGTGAAAAGTGTTATTCTTGATTGGTTGTAAATAAAGGAATAAATTTAATGGTAATAAGATTGCCCTACTGTATTAAGACTTATAATCAAAGCTTAACTAACCCGCATAATTCTTGTTGGGTGTTCAGATCGAAGTGAAGACGGGCAAGCTTCTCTTGCTGTTCTCGAACATTTTCCATTTTGTCAAAGGTACAATCTTGTCCTAAAAAAAAAAAAAATCTTGGAAATCACTTTCATTTTACATATCTAAAAGTAATAACCATACAATAGCAAGCTAGAGAACAAATACAGTCAAACCTCATTAAAGTGAGTACTCGCAGTAGAAAAAAAAAAAATCGCATTAAAAGTATTTCACATCATCCACAAAGGATGGGAATAGCAATACCAAGTTATTCACATTCGATGGAGATTTAGGGAACAGTTTCTGTTAACAGTAATTTATGTTAAACGTGTTACAAGGTTTGACTGTGATGTTGTCTATAGCTATACTGCATTTTGGTTAAGGTTACATCCCATCGTTATGCACATGATTGGTTGTCAGAAACGATGACTCATTTTGATAAAGAGATAATAAAAAAATTCATATACCAAAGGCTTCTAATTTCCCAGAATGGAAATCTTCCAAGAGTTGCAGCAGTCCTTGTTCCATTTGACGAAAATCTGTGGTATCTATTGCATAAGGAAAAGAAAAAATTAGAGGTAACCTGAAGGTTCAAAGGTTTCTGAAGATGGAAGAATGCAGTGTTTAGTTATAGTACATACACTTTTAAGTGAGTGAGTTTGAATTTCTATAGCAGAAGAAAAGCTAAGATTGCACTGTGCAAAGCCTCGCAGTTCACAGAGGTATTTGAACTGCCGTTGCCTAGAAAATTAAACACTGGATTGTAGATAAGAACAAAATAGCAAGCTCTGAGCAGCACCAAGAGTCAAGCTAAAATTTTTCATATAGTAGATAAAACCATTAGTGTATGAAGAAAGTTCATGGGAAAGGGGAGGATTATAAGGGCTATTTACATACAACGTTTTATCGTACGTTTTGTATGATAGGACAGATGCTATCATATAAAATGTAGTGTGCAAATGGCAAAAAGGAAGTTTTATTGGATAGGTATGAAATCCAAGGTCAGATCGGAGATATGACAAGGGAAAAGCATCATTTTACGAGAACTGATTGGACTTTTAGCTACTTTCGGCTATTAGAAGTAAAAAATGATGTGGAAAACAGACGAAAAGACGTTGCAGTGTAAACACTTCAATGAGCTATAATTCCATATATTAATATGTACAGTCGATTATGCTTAATTGGGCCGAATTTCATAGAATGAAACCCAAACCAAATAACTAATAGTAGTTTACATCACTTAAGAGGGACAACATTCCGCTTAATTGGGAGAAAAATGTACGATTACGATTAATTTGTATGTATATAATATGTTACATATAGTAACAAAGAAGAAAAAAATTGTACAAACAATTTAATATGATGTACTTTTATATACAGTACAACAGGACTTCTGATACATATCACTTAATGCTTATCGTTGGTGTGATGATGCAGCACGTGACGCATATCGGAAATTTATAAATTCTGAATTTTTGAAGAATTAAATTCTATGTAGTAGATACATATTTTATCATCTAGAATTTATTGTTTTTTCTTCAGAGTTTATATTATTTTCTTAGATGTACTGTATATTATGTATGCATGTTGCATTGAAAAAAAAAAATTCATTGTTTAATTTTATGTAAAATTTGCCTATTTGGGGCAGCTACTTAATTGAGCTAAAATGTCCTAGTCCCAATGTGTTTCGATTAAGCGGAATCGACTGTATATGCAGAGTGGCCATATGAGGATCCTGGTAGCACAAAAATCTATTGAGCCAAACTGAACAAAATTTGGTGTACATACTCCTGGGACCATGGGATTTTGAACATTCTAAGCAGAAGAAAAATAAGCAGTTCAAAATTTAGCCACCATAAGGGGAAATCCCACAACTGTGCATATTTTCACAAACTGGTGAGTCATATATATATATTATCCATATTTTCAAAAACTAGATTATACAAATTTGGCACTACTGCAAAAGATGTTACCTACATTAATTTTAGCCAGTGTTTCTGAAACCGGCAGAAGGTGACAAGCCGCCATGTTGTTTATGGGGTTTTTGTGATTCCTCCTCTTCTCCCCAACCCTAAATAAAAACAATAATTCTCCCTCTCCTCCTCTTGTCATGTTGTTTATAGCTCCCCTTCCCCCCCTCAATATACAAATGATAATCCTCCTCTTCCCTCAACCCTAAAAAAAAGTAAAAAATTAGTACGTACACATTTTAATCAGCTTCTTGCACTTCGGACACCCATACTCCAATTCAATTAACCACTCTTTCATGGCCCACTCAATCATACTTTTTCTACCTTGAATACGTAATCCATAAAAAACTAAAACATTCAAACACTCAGACATATGAACGTGAAGTAAGCAGAAAAATAGCGTCTCAAACCAGTTCTCTGTGCATCACACATACGTATGTGATGTCACATTTTGTTACGTCACAAACCCATCTAGTACAATTTCCAGCGATTTCTAGAGGTCAGAGAGAGATGTGGGTAACATCTCGTGTAGTCACACCTACAAATTTTAGTGCATTGAAGTCAATTATTAAAATATAAAAAAGGCTGAAAATGTGCTTTGCGTTTGTTTGATGAAACTGATGTGCTATGCTAACTCAACATAACAATGCTTTGTTAGTAAAATGCTGTTATCAAAAAAAATGGGAATACCAATTCTACACTTTGAAAAGTTCTGGGTTTTTTTTTTTAATCAAAATCCCATGAAGTATGTATACCAAATTTTGTTCGATTTGGCCTAATAATTTTTTTGCCATTAGGCTTCAAACCTCTCACATTATGTTGTGGCCACCCTGTATATAAAACTGCATTGCAACTTGGGGAGGGGGAGGTTATGACCTCATCAACACCCCTGCATGTACTCGTGCACGAAATGCACTACTACGTCACCACAAGTTGTACGGCATCAGTTACACATTTCGTCTTCCATGTTGTAAACCCAGGTTTAAATCTAAATGGTACCAAAGGATTGCCAATTTCTCTACTAATGTACATTCGAAGCCTTAATTTTCCAGATTGAATAGGTTTGGATTTCACGGGGAAACTGTCTTGGCACATCATGATTTTGATTGTTCGTGTGTCATAAGAGGCAAACAAGCATCAGACTAATGGCTAAAAGGTAACAAAATTTTATTCTTTTTTGTTATTGAAATTTAAGCGAAGAACAGGACCTTCCTAACTTCATTGTATACCAAGTGAAGTAGAGACTCTGTCCCCACTCCCTCAACAAGTTTGGTAATTTTCAATTCCATATCCCCCTTAAATTTCAAACAAAATGCCTTTTAAAGGTATATTGTCCCCCCCCCCCCAATATTTTTATGCCGTCGACGCCAATGTTCCTAATGCATTCGGGGACCTTGAGCTTGATCACGTTTTTGGCTCTTCTTACATTAACTTTTAAATTTCCAAGTTTCTAAATAAAATATATATATTACATAATGAACTTTGCCAATTTAGAGTCCAATTGGCCCATTTATTAAGATGGCACTGGCTTTATATTTGCACTGTCTTTGACATGTGGCCCTGGAAATCAATCTGGTTCAAACCCCTCAATGGTCAGTGTGCCCATAGATTACAATTTGAATTCATATGTAGCAGTTTACATTTAAATGTTAGATACTATTGCATAGTTCGCAACCCTTGGCAGCTTTTTTCCAGAGTGCCAGCCATTTTTCCCTTGTGGGACACCATTTTTAAGGCTTTAGGTGGCACTGCTCTTTTTTTGGATGTAGAAGCAACGTAGTTCTCGGCCATTGGCTAAGACGGCCTCAATGGACAATGGTCAAAAAATCTGACACCGCAGAAGCCTTGAATTAGTAGTTGTTGGAAAAGTAAAGTCTTGACTTTTTTTGTTTAAAAAAAAAAGCCATCTATTTTTTCAAAAAGAAACAAACTACACCAAGAAAATAAATTTAATGCAGAAGCAAGGAGAAAACGCCAAAGGTTGCAAACTATGCATTAGAGCCAAATGTCATTGTTGTAGAAATCTTGGGAAAAGTGCATAATAAAGACTTGTTGACAAGCCGGTCGCCAAAATCCTTATATACTCTAAAAATAAGGTGAAGGAAATTTTTTGGCCGCAAGTTTATCATAGCGTTATCAAAGCACGAGTGTTTTTTTAGAACATTGTCAGAAAAATCGGTGATCCACAGCAGCCATTAATTTCTGACTTTGAAACACGGAGGTAAATCCACCATACCATTTATGGTGTTTCTTGGGCCTTGTAATTTTCCTGAATCAGTGAACAGTTAGTGGGGGGAGACCCCATGCCGCCACTTCAGGCTACACCCTCACTGTCCATTTAGATCGCATTAGTGGTGCGTTTCCCGAATCAGTATTTTCCAGTAAAGTTTTCGATGGGCAAGAAAATGTTCTGCACTCATGCCCCCCCTCCACCCCTTAAGCAAAAGCAACCCTCTGAACATTATTAAACCGGCAAAACCTGAGAAGGAAGTTGGCGCAATTAACAGAGGCAAGTCTTTAATCTGCACTCACGCCAAAATCTGAAACAACAACAACCACTACAAAACAAAAATAGATAATTTATAAAATAAAAAAATGATGATCCCACCTTTCCCATTCGTATGAGAAGCCCTTTTAGGCGTAATTCTCAAGTCACATTTCTTCTTCGATGTAGCATGATCATAAAACGTACCAGAACTGGAAAAAGTCATCAAACTATTTTTGCTGGTCTGACTCACTGAAAGGGAGTTAGTAACGGAAACATGAATTTCAGATTGTGATTTTGCCATGGCTTGTTCATTTGCATCTGTCTTGTTATCATTTTGTTCTGTCCCTATGCTCGGATTTAAAGGAGGTGTTGTGGAGCATTTGGCATCTTTAGGTAAATCGTTCGGCACTGTTGTATTGGGATCACTTTCGGTCTTGACCGGGCTACCTTTCTTCTCGAGATTTTCCTCTTTCTCAACTTCAATATCTATTTCTATTGCTCCGGTGTTTTTCGATAGCAAAGGTTGGTCCGTGGGTACAGAAACAGGATCGTTTTCTTCTGTAGTCATGTTCGGAAGCGAATGCAATTTAGTTTTAGTAAACTTAAGATAATTTAATTGATTTAAACTAAATTTAGTTTAAACTAATCCAGTTTAAGACTACTCAATCGGTGAACAGAAAAAGTAACAAGACAAAAAGTATAGAGGTTTTAAAATTAAACATCTCGTTATTTAACTTATCATTTGACTTCAAACATGAATATGTTTTTCTCTCCTGACAAATTGTTGATTGTTTACATTTTACTGAACAGATAACATGACTTATAGTGGTTTTGACTTCACCATCATCTGCACTGCCATGTTCGTATTACATTCTTTTGGAAAAAAAAAAAAATTTAAAATAATCCGATTTTCTCGAAATTTCGCATACACCTTCTTTTAAACCAAGTATGCAAATGATTAAATTTTCAAAACTAATTAACGTTAACCTCGATCATGGCGCGAATTTCTACTGCACAACTGGCATCATATAATAGAGTTCAAAATTGTGGCCGGTTTATCTTTCCTGGTTGTTGGGTTCTTTTCTCTTTGTTCTCCTGGAGACGCAACCAGTAATGCCGTTACGACGTTGTCGAAGACCTTATAGCCAATTGAATGACTTCAAACGTAGTCGCATGTAGAGTTGTAAAAAACCCGGCAATTTTGGACATATTGGAAACTTTGATGGGAAGAAACCAAGATAGCTAGAATAAAGGACGTATGTCCCGTCCTCATCTTTCTTCCTATTGGTCGATTGTGTCGAATCGACCAATAGGAAGAAAGGCGCGGACGGGACTACCTCCTTTATTCTAGCTATTTTCATTTCTATGTTCAAAGTTTCCAATGTGCCCAAAATTCCAGGTTTTCTTTTACAACTCTAGTCACATAGTCGAGATGCTTGGAGCTGGCTGGTCCTACCGAGAAATAGGCCGCTACCTGCACCATACGGACACTGCTGTGCAAAGGTGTTGGCAGCAATGGTTGCTGCGAGGAACTCATCGGGGGAATGAAGGCTGTGGAAAGCCAAAGTACACAAATGCGAGGCAAGATCTGTTGGTGGTGCGACAGGTACACAGCCATTACCCTTAATGTTATGGCGTGGGGTGTAATCTCATGCTACAGTAGGACGACCCTAGTTATTCTGCGTACAACTTTGACAGCTTAAGGATATGTTGATGACATCCTGTGTGGCTGTTTGGGGTACTCTTCGTATCACGACAGCCTGGGGCCATTTGCCAACAAGATAATGCCAGACCCCATACGGCTCGCATATCTATGGGTTGCTGTTGATGATCTTCCTTAGATCAATGCCAATGAGCAAGGGCACTAGACCTTTCGCCAATCGAACATGTATGGGACATGGTAGGCCGTAAGATTAGAGTACCGTAAAATGTTGAAAGTCTGGAGCAACAAATGAGGAATGCCTGGCAGAATGTGTCGCATGATGACAGTAGGAAATTTTATTACTCCTTACTTAGATGTATAGAAGCATGCATCACGGCCAAAGGGCGGGGGCTGGAGGGGGTTCACCAACTATTGATTTCAATACTCAATGTGCAATTCCTAGCCATTGATGGGTCCTACGGCCCTGAATATTTTTATCATTTCCTTACCTGCGTATGTGCTGGATATACATTTAATTTCAATAAAAATAGATAATTTCTTCATGGTGCTTCGCCTTTTTTCTTTTTCTTTTTTTTTCTTCATTATTGTGTATGTCAGACGCAAGGCATAGTGGTGGGTATTGCTTTTTCTTTTTTTTTTTTAAGTGAACCAGTTTCAAGCTTGACTCATAAAACAAGCAAGGATAAGAGTATTTGGAAATTCAACTTAAAAATTGAATACAAATGTCAAACTACACAAAGTTCGTGTGGTTTGTTTGTTTGGTGATTTTATGACTCAAAGACTACAATGGTTATGCTGCGCCAGAAAAAAAAGTCTATGTGAAAGTCACAATTCAAACTAAAGTAACAAAAATCGCCATTTTCATATCAATGATTAAAAATAAAACATCGTTCAAAAATTATTCTTCTCCAGTAACTAAAATCAAACGTTTATTGTTTTGCTTTTTAAGTTCCATTGTCTGGTTTATATATGAGGCTGAAATTGTGAGCACCAATTTTACTCTTAAAAAATGTGAAGTAGACGAAAAGACTAATTAAAATATAGAAACTTGTCGGGTTACGTAAAATTCTTAGAACTCTTATAGAATTTTATAAATGTGTTTAAAAAATAAATAAATAACCTTTAGTTTAGAATGGATATTAATCTGCGATATAAATGCGTCGAATAAATCATCGAATTGTAGAACAATCAAAAACGAATTAAATTTTGACATGGAATGTCTAATTTAGTAATGTTAATCATGGCATTTCTGATTAAAAAATCAAAAGGCCTGCATCACAATCTCTAAGAAAAACGTTTTGTCAGCGCCATCTATTATAAATTTGGAATACAATAAAAATATTCAACATTGCCATTTGATTATACTTTTCAACGTTTACTATTAAACATTAATAATTAACTATATTACATTAACTGTAAAACTATTCAACATCCATATTTCATAAATTATTTAACAAATATTTACGGAAATATTTCTAGAATTATTAATTTCAGTTGGAACAAACGATGTGTGGAGAGAAACACAATATTTTTTAAATTTTATTCATTATTAGAATGCATTGTGGATACACACATTTTCAAATTTAATACCAATAGTGAAGTAATTGTTTCATGTTTATTAAGTTGAAGTTCTTATTTTGAAGGCGACTCCAGTTTTTCCATTTAAAATTGTTTGGATATAATATTTTTTTTTCATTATAAAATATGGCAGTTTCCCGTCCAAGACAAAATTTCCACTCAGAATGTGAAGAAGCTATCAACAAACAAATCAATATGGAACTCTACGCAAGTTACGTATATTTGTCCATGGGATACTATTTTGAGAGAGATGACGTCTGTTTACCAGGATTTGCCCAGTACTTTAAACGCTGTAGCGATGAAGAGCAGGAACATGCGCAAAAGTTCATGAAATACCAGAACATGAGGGGTGGAAGGATCTTGCTCCAGACGATTGTTCAACCTGCTCAACAGGAATGGGGAAACGGGATTGATGCTATACGTAGTGCTTTGGAGTTGGAGAAATCTGTGAACCAATCGTTGTTGGATATGCATGCTTTGGCCATGAAAAACGATGATCCCCATATGTGCAATTTCCTGGAGACTGAGTACTTAAAAGAACAGGTAGGGGCAGTAAAAGAGCTCTCGGATCATATCACCAATTTGAAACTCGTTGAGCCTGGCCTTGGTGAATACATTTTCGATAAGACATTTCTCAAAGGACACGATTAATCACCAAAGAATCTTTTGTTCTATCAGTATTTAGTGCATCCCTAGTTTATATAGTAATAATTTTTACTTAAACTTTGAATAAAAACTAGTAATGTTTGTGATTGCTTTTAAGTTCTTGTAATTAATTTTTACTGATAAATGTTAACTAAATTCAAAGCAAATATGGCAATGATAATAATATGTGCACCGCAATGTACGACTAAAATAATCATCATCACAATAATAATACTTCGAGTTGGGAAGCAAACGCGTCATAAAACAATGATATTATTGATATCTTGTGGTTATTCTGCGATGACATTGGTATTGTGTAAGTACAACTACTTAACATTCACTAATCTTGATGAAGAAAAGTCATGAAATAAAATCAGATCAATAAATAAAATAGCATCATTAAAAATGAAGCACCTCCGCCAAATAAACGTCATCTCACTTACCACAAATGGACTTTGTTACTTGCAGTATATATATATATATACACACACACACACATATATCATCATCATCATATTCAACCATTATCTATCCACTGCTGGATGAAGGTCTCTCCAAATGCTTTCCACACAAGTCTATCCTGGGCCATTCGTTTCCACGTCACCCCAACCTCTTTTCTTATTTCATCCACCCATCTAGTTTGAGGACGTTTTCTAGGTCTTCGGTGGTCTCTTGGAATCCAGTTCAGAATTTCTGTTGTCCATCGTTGATCAGTTCTTCTTGCAATATGCCCAGCCCATCGCCATTTCAGTCCTTTTACTTTAACAATGATGTCCTCTACTCTAGTTTGCTCTCTCACCCAAGTGTTTCTTTTTCGATCTCTCCTAGTTATTCCAAGCATGCACCTCTCCATGCTCCTTTGCGTTGTCTGTAACTTTCGTATTGCTCCAACTGTTAGACTCCATGTCTCTGATCCATAAGAGAGGACTGGCAATACACACTGGTTGAAGACTTTTCTTTTTAGACATAAAGGCAATTTCCCCTTCAGGATAAAACTGTTTCTTCCAAATGCACTCCAGCCAAGTTTAATACGTCTGTTGAGTTCTTTCATAATGTTGCCATCCATTGAAATCAGCTGGCCAAGGTAAATATATGAATCAGCAATTTCTAGCTCAGTGTTGTCAACTTGTATTTTTGTTTCCTCTACAAAATTATTGAACATGATCTTAGTTTTTTGTAGGTTCATCTTGAGTCCAACTTCTTCACTGTATCTTCTTTACACACACACACACACGCGCGCGCACGCATATATATATATATATATATATGCACACTCCTAAGCTTTACGCAGGAGTGGACACAGACTAGTATATTGGGGGCGTCAATGAATTATCACTTTTCATTTATCATGAAAGTTGGAATTTTTTACAGTGAAAAAATATATTTTGGGAGGTCATGACCCCTGTGACCTACCTCTTTGTCTGCCCTTGGCTCTATGCGCGAATTACTTTAAAGAAACGGTTATGAAAAATTGTTATAAAATCAAGGAAATTGTTGTTTCATTTGTGATTAGCTTGAGTAAACTCCACCGAAATACAACGAAAAATATGTAAATATAATTATATTTTATTTTATATATCTTAAAATAATATTATTTTGTGTATTTTTCAAATATATAAAATATATGAAGTAATTTATATTATAAATATAATTATATTGTAATATATAAACATAGTTATTATAATAAATGTCTGCTTGTGATTTTCCGTGTCGATAACACTCATTTCTAGCTACAAAATATAAAACTATATTTGCTGTTATTCATACAAGAGTAATATACTTACATTCATTGGCGCCGACGACATAAAAATATTGGGGGATATTCCAGAAGGCATTTTGTTTGAAATTGAATGGAGATATGGAACCCTAACACCAACATTGGAGGGATGGCTTTCCCCGTCCCCCCGCTAACGGCGCCCGTGTTTACGTTGCGTGACAGATGCCATGAGACCAAAATATATCCTAACAAGGAAAGGACACCCTTTATTGCAGTCCTTTCGTTTTCCATGAATTAATTGCCGACGTATAACTGATGACATTGTATATAATTGAGGGCATTGTACACAACTGAGGGCATTTCACGTAATTGATGAAATTGATTTCCTGATTGTTAGAATGATTGTTTAATATTCACAAATGATTTGCTACGGACCTTTGCTTTCGGGACTTTTTTTTTCCCTAATAGCACGCACAAATTTTATTTAACTCCGGAACATTTTCCGGGGTGCTACAATACCCCATTTATTTTAATATTGTTTTAATGGGAAGTTTTCTGGCCGCGGCTTTTTGAATTCATGGTAGATTTCTGTGCTTTCCGGCATCAGATAAAAATTATATAATATACAGATATTTCCCGTTTTTTGGAGGAAGTCCGATTTATGCCACTTTGCTTTGCTAAAACTTGCATTACAAGCAAAGGCCGCCTTAGCGTAAAACGAGTCAGGCGACCGCCTGGGCCTCGCGCAGTACTTCATCAGTTGCATTAATTTTAGAAAAACTTTATACGAAAAGTAAAATAGTTTTCATAATAATAAAAAAAACAACCACTAAATAACTTTACCAGTAGCAATTTTAACTAAAATTTCTCCGTTTAAGAGAAAGCAAGGAATTTCTACAAAATATAATGTCTCTGCAACAAAAAACGAAGTTTAATTTATGGCCTCCGAATGGAAAGGGGGTCTGACAGTTAAAGTGAAAAGGGAAGAAGAAATTGTAAATAAGGTGAGCATATGGTCACCTTATTGAAAAGGGAAGAAGGAATTGTAAATAAGGTGAGCATATGGTCACCTTATTGAAAAGGGAAGAAGAAATTGTAAATAAGGTGAGCATATGGTCACCTTATTGAAAAGGGAAGAAGAAATTGTAAATAAGGTGAGCATATGGTCACCTTATTGAAAAGAGAAGAAGAAATTGTAAATAAGGTGAGCATATGGTCGAAAAGGAGACAATTTTAAGGAATAATTTCAGTACTGTCACTAAAGTGAGTCTTAGCAGTTATAACACGTTTGGATTAATTTAGTTATTTTTGAATTTCAAAATAACTGCAGCGGATGAAGAATAAATGAGTTATATTAAATATTACTGATTCTGTTATTAAGATCTACGCGTAAGCCAAATTTATTTCGTTGGTCGGCGTCTCGCTCGTGATCCTCGTCCCATAGCTACTACAGATGAACTTTGGGGTCGCATACAAGCAATCTGGAATGCTCTTCCTCAGGCACACATTCAACATCTGTTTGATTCCATGCCACGTCGTATAGCATCACTTATTGCAGCGCGTGGTGGCTTCACCAAATACTGATTTTCGACATGTAATATTGTTTTTTTGCTTTGTAATTTTAATCGTTTATTTGTATCAACACAGGTCGTTTGTACATTAAATTTCATTCAATTCGGACGAGTCCTTCATGGTGTTGCAATTTTTATAAACATGAGTATATTTTAACTAAATAGTCTCATTATTTAATTAAACAAATTTAATATTTATTTAATTAAACAAATTTAATATTTATTTAATTAGCAGTTTTAATATTTATTTAATTAAACAAATTTAATATTTATTTAATTAAACAATTAATATTTATTTTAATTAAACAAATTCAATATTTATTTAATTAAAACAATTTACACTATTTAATTAAACAAATTTAATATTTATTTAATTGCAACAAATTTAATATTTATTGAATACTAAAACAAATTTAATATTATTTAATTAAAACAAATTTTAATATTTATTTAATTAACAATTTAATATTTACCATCATTAAATACTCTAGTCAAAAATTAATTAAATAATTTAAATGAATATTTAATTAAATAATGGAAATGAATATTTAATTTAATAATTAAATGGATTTAATTTAATAATTGAAATGGATATTTAATTTAATAATTTAAATGAATATTTAATTTAATAATTTAAATGAATATTTAATTAAATAATTTAATTATGGTATTTTTGAATGAAGGTTTTTTATTTCTGCTGAAGTAACCTTTGCCAACCCGTACAAAAAATTCTGCGGACGCATATGTTCGCTAACGGAAAGAAATACAAAGAAGATTTTCGCTTTAAAAGAAAAAAAAATTGATTAAATTACAAATAAACTGATGATGGAAATTTAATTTTAAGTTCCATGTTTTTTTAAATTTGGCGAGGAATTCAACGTAAAATTTGGCAAAACGTGACGAAAAAAAGATTACAAAATGTAGTGACTTTCTTCATAAGTAAACCTTCGTCAAAACTTTTGAACATTCGGCGTCTATTTTGCAGCTAGTCGTAATAAATTAATGATGCTTTTCGCTATGCTTGTGACAGGTACTACAACGGTTGTTTTGAATTTTGAAATTTGCATTGGCGTACTATTGCGACCATTCGTGTACTATTGGCGACCAATGTCGTACTATTGGCGACCATTGGCGTAGCTAGTGTCGATGTCTAGGGTGAGCTATGGCCCCCTTAATGCCCCTCACATAACATTCATTTGTAATTTTCGTTGGGGGTTAAAAAATTTTTTATGAAGGGCCAAGTCACCCTTGCTCACCCCACCCCCTAGTTATATCATTATTTGCAGGATGATTTGAGTGAAATAATGAATGTTGAGGTTTTGAGTAGAAAGAACTGTATGTAGAAAGTGCGTGCAATTAAGCAATTATAAGCATATCATTGTATTGTAGGCAGTTATTTTCGGTATAAATATGTTAATCGTTCCCCCAGTGAGGAAACCTAGAATTTTTTTTTCGCGGTTTTTCGTCCATAAGTTAGAAGGGAGTAAATTACTTTTACGAGGAATTGAACTCTATGTATCATATAACGTTATTTTTTTTCTATATCAGATTTGGTGGGTTAACCCCCAAACTCCCTTGGGTTAGCCAATGGTTCTTCCATGGGGCACGAGACAGGCAGGCGCGGACACAGGCTTTCATTTTGGGGGGAGTCAAGGACAGAATTTGCCATGGTCTTGGAATAACACCCTTCATTTATCATGAAAGTTGGAATTTTTTACAGTGAAAAAATATATTTTGGGGGTCATGACCCCTGTGACTACCCCCTGTGTTCGCGATTGGGTACAAGCGACTGACATTGCCTCAAAATCATTTACAGACAACCAGGGCTGTTCTCCAAAGGGTACGCGCTGTGTGCGCCGCGTACTCTCAAGGTCTCAAGAAAGTTTTCGTATTTGCTGGTTTTGGGGCAACTTTCAACAAAGTTCAGCTTTTTTTTCTTTTTTTTTCTAGTCATTTACAAACTCGAATGGAAACAAATGAGGAAAACTCCTGTGAACCCCCCAAGCCTCAAAATAATATCCTGCGTACGACCAGGAGAGGAATGAAAAACTGATGAAAGTGGTAACTGCCACCCTGAGCTTGGATAGACGACCAGTCAAATGCCAGCATCGCATACTCTCAATAATTTTCTTCAACACAGCTCTGCAGACAACCAAGTTTGCTCCACATCTGAATCCACATCAAGCCAGTCTGAAAGCTGTGGTCTTACCTACTGAGACTATAATATCAAGTCCTTCTGCGTCTAAACAGAGTTTTTTTTTTTGGTTTGAATTTTTAAAATAAAATAATATATAAAATAAATAAATTAATATATTTTTTATTAATACTGTTGAAAGGAAGGGGTGAAAATTTATTTCTATTTGAGGGAATATAATTCTCTAGAAGGAAAGAAGAAGTATTTCTATTAATATATTAATTTCTTAATTTATTTTTTGTCGTGGGGTAAAAAAAAAAACTGCCGTGACCAGGATTCGAACCTGGGTTATTGCGTCCACAACGCAATGTACTAACCACTATACGATCACGGCTTGAACAGTGACTTAAAACTATCCTTTAAGTAGAATGCATTCGACAAAAACTTGCCTTAAGCATTTGGATAAGGAAGATAAACTGCATTACAACCTGTAAGCGAATGATCGCTCCAGTAAACGACCTAATTGTCAAAGGAAGAAAAAAAAAATTGCAATATCGACACCAGATGGCAGAATATACCTTATTTTGCCAATCGCTACCAACAGCGATTGGTGCAATAAGATGGCGATCCTTCTTTCGCGTAGGTTAATTCGTTTTTACAACGCAAAGATGACCAGCGGCGTATGGAAGGGGCACAAGCTCCCCATTGGATATAAAAACACATTAGTTTCTTTAATTCTTTATCACATGATCTTTTTTAAAGCCATTTGAGCCATTGGCGTCGGCATGGGGATTTTGATGGGGGTTGTAATCATAGGCGTACCCAGAAAGTTCATAAGAGGGTTATAGGCTCAATGGGGGGTTACAGAGCTACAACTCATATATTCCTATGTTAAATATACAAAATTTCATTGCAATAGGGGTTACAGCTCCCATCAACACTCCCTGCGTACGCCAATGGTTATAACAATATAAACCAATATACTGTATTATTAGAATAATATAACCAATATACTGTATTATTAGAATAATATAACCAATATACTGTATTATTAGAATAATATAACCAATATGCTGTATTATAACAATATAACTAATATACTGCATTATAATAATATATGTCCTAGATCTGTAATTTAGGGGGTATTGGTTGTAACTCTCTCCCATTGATTTTGTTTTCTCGATGAAATTTTGTATGTATAAATATATAGAGTTGTAACTCGGTAACTCGCCCATTAAGCCTGTAAGCCCCTTATGAACTTTTTGCGTATGCCTATTACTTGAGCCCTCACCCATGAGTTCTAAATTGCTGAGCTACTGCAAGCTAACTGTTTGACAGGATATTTGCTAAGGGGGGATGTGGGGGGTGTTAAACTTTGTTGGGGGTGTCAAATTTACCTTCAAAATTTTAATTTTTTTTATAAAATGTACTTACCAGAAAAGAAACGAAATAAAATATTCAGTAGCAATGAAATAATTCGTCCATATTTACTCAAAAAAAGTTACTTTTTCATTCGGAAGAAAACAAAATTCAAGCATTTCTTAGACATTTAGTCCATTCGCAGACGGTTGATAATTTTTGAGGTGGCAGGATTTCACTTCCTGTGGTTCCTTTCCCCCCCTTGGTATCTTTATCCATATTTTTCTTCGAAAAATTGTTGCATATAAAAGATTATTACAATTTACATATGCAGAAAAAGTAAGGAAAAATAATTTACGCAATCATTTTTTTTATTGTAATTTGATATTTAGCGGAGATATGAACTTTGTGACGTAGGGGGTATGTAAAGAAATTTGATAGGTGTAGGGGAATGTAGCGGATTCCCTGCTTCATATGCAAATGAAAGTAGGGGCAGGGAGTAGAATGAAATTGTGGAGTCATCAATAAAAATGTTCATTTCGTAAACACAGCCAAATCTTGGCAAATGTGCGCAACATCCCTAATGAAAACTCTACGACAATTATGGTATAACCATTGTAACTGGAATGCAAGAATGCACTTATCTGTTTTTATCTTTATAAGCACAATAATAATTTTATTCAACCAGATTACATAACTTGAACAGTATAGAAGTTTCAGCACTGTAAGAGAAGATCTATATTAAATTATTTTAAGTTTTGAGGTTAGAAATGGAAGAGAATATAAAGCCCTAGCTTGTGACGAGATTTTCTTCCACAAAACGTTGACAAGAAAGGTAAATTTTCATGGTCCTGAATTATGCTTGTTTTATAGAGTTTCGCTGTTGTATATCTTTGGCACAGGGACGTGGAAACCTTGTAATAACATAAGAACAGACTTTACGTAGTTTTTACGAATTAATGAATAAGTGGTAGTGATATGTAGGACTTTTGATGGGCCTCATTTGAGAAAATTGCGATACACACCTGGATAAAATTTGTGAAATTATCTGTTTATCAAAATTCTAGTGAGAAGCATGTCTGAGCGTAATCGGAAATTTTGATTCAAAAAATGTTAAAGCGTTAGTACAACACATGTCTAACAAGTTAGTTGCACCATTAAACAGTTAGGACGAGAAAGAGGGGTAGAGATTCCATCCAGCAGGTGTCACAATTTTTCTTTAGGGAAAAAACGCAAGCAACGCATTACAAGAAGCGTGCCAGGAGGGACTCCGCAGATCAAACTGAAGATACACAAAAATACCACGTGGCACTGCAATCATTATGTCCAGGCCCCTTCCCTCATTTGGGCGGTCGAGCCCCCCTGAAATGGATGGATAATTAATAATGAAATGCAGATTATAAACCTTTGGTGGAAATACAACATACTAATTGTTATTAATTATAGAAATAAAATACAGGGTACCAGGGAGGAAATTACATAAAAAGGTTAAACACTGGTAAAATAGCAATGAAAAAGATCACTCAAGCTTTCGGACGCATCAGCAGCAGTCCTTCATCAGGAGTAATGTTATTAATTATGTCCCCCTCCCCCATCTCTGTATGGCTCACTTGACTGCGTGTTCTTCTATCCAGCCCCCAAGTGGCGTAAAAAAAGGAGCTCAGGAAGCTCAAGCCCTCAATTGGATAACAAAATACATTATTTTCTTTAAAGCCGTATTATACACAATCTTCTTTAAAGCAATTTGAGCGCCCCATGATTTTTGAGTTTCTACGTAGGCTCCTCCCCCCAATATTCTCTTCAAGTTAGCGCCTCTGATTAAGTTGATCAAATACTGATTTGAGCTGGTGTGTGAATAAAGTTTCGACTGTGATATCCGAAGCAGGGCCGTGCTTGCCGTGTTAGCGGCCCTGGGCAAAGCGGACTTTAGAGGCCTTTGAAAATATTTGGCATAACACAACGATAAAAAGGTTGACCAGGGTTCAGCATAAAGTTCTTCACTGGTCATAATGCTGTAGGTAAGGGTAGAGGGAAGATAATTTAGTTATCTTAAAAATAGGAGATAAAAATTAATTAAAATAACAATCGTTCTAATTTCGTATTACAGTAATTATAACGAATTAATGAAAAGCTAATTCAATAAACAATACTATCATGCTATTAGAACTCACAGTATTTTTTCTAGCCTTTTGTGCAGCCAAGTGTCAGAAACCAGGGGTCTCTGCAGTGGTCATATGGCCACCACAATAAATACGATAACCTACGTAATCTACTGATGATAACGCATTTGACTAATAACACATGTATTTATTTTGACCACCATTATGGACTGCATACATTGACTGCATTATTGACTATTATGGACTGCATGCATTGTGGGAAGTATGATATCAATCCCAAAAGATCAATTGACCAAATACTCTGTGGAAAATATATGGGATCGCTAAAAATTGATATCTTGGTACTTGAACTATACTTTTTTGGCAGCCCTAAATTTTAGTGGCCCCCCAGCTCGCACCCGTATAAGCACGACCTTGGTCCGAAGACTTTTGTGCGCAAAGCACAGAAGAAAATGATGTTTGCGTTTCAATTCACAGTACCACAAACTACGGGGCACTGACCCATATTGTTCTATGTCAACAACCTTGCCACCCACACTATTTTGCATCAAGGCTCAGGTTCTGCAAGGACGGGAGTCAGGAGAAGCTACTAACAAGAGGACTCTAAAAATTCTTTTGAAGTTTCCTGCCGATATGATGAATGCTATTTACGTCCATTTAACTCTGGAAGGTCCTTTATAGCAAAACGATCTTTCACGTGAAGGAAAGTACTGCGCGTTTTCAGTACCACAATCGGTCCTCGGGTTAAATATCACGTGTTTGGCTGCAGCGCGCCATTGGCCAGGAAGAATTACGTAACCGCCAACCTGACCAGTTTTTAACCACTTGCAGTATAGTTATTTAAGACAGACTTTCTATGAAATTAGCTAACGCAGTTCATGACGACATTTCTTAACTGAGAGTTATAATAATCTACGTCAGGTGGAGGAAAATTTTCAAACTGGAGTCCAACGCATCGTTCAGCAATATTTCCGAATTTGTCTTTCCCAACGATAGTAGTATTATAGGTAAGTCCATTGTTTACTTGTGCCATTTTTTCCCAAGCCAATATTAAAATTATTTTACTGTTTCGGCCAGGCTTGAGTGAATCCCTGCTTCTCGGTTGAAACGATTATTATTATTGTCACTAATGATATAAATTCTATTTTCTGTGTACCTAAATCATTGCTATTCTATTGTTTACTCTATGTACATAGACATTATATTTTTATTCTACGTACAGTAGAACCTAGGTTTACCAAATTTCGCTTAACTGAAATCCGGGTTACGCTATTTTTTTTTAATTATTATTACTATTTTAAATACACACTCTTTCAATTTTTTTTGGTAAAAACGCTCATATTCGTTTTTTAGTCCATTCCTACCTTAAGAGAATAACAGATACAAATAGCAGATATCGGATGTACACTACAATTTGTATACATATTGGGCATATATAAAGACATTGGAGAATTTCCAAAGCAGTTACTATCTTAATTAATATAAACATACATTTTAAGGCGTTTTTCAATATCGATATAGTAGTTTAATATAATATCTAATTAAATGCGGTTTTTTAATAGATATTAGTTTCTTTGTACCTTTATAATGAAAACTGAATTTTCGGCTTATTCAAACCGGGGTTTCCCCTGCTTTCCTTTCAATAATCGAGGTTCCGCTGCGTGCGTGCGTGCGTATATACGTATATATACATATACAGAGCTCTACAAATCGCGCCTTAAAATAAAAATTGTTGAACCAAATTATAGAAGATTTTTTACTTGCCATCTGCAAAATCTAATTGGCAGTGGCGACAGGATTTGTCCGATCCTAAACTGGGATATTAAACATATTTTAAATATGCTAACTTGCTTAACCTTCCGACTGCCCATTTTTTTTTTTTTATCAAAATCACTTTAAAAATTGCATAGTTTGGAGTTAAAATATGTAGCATATTTTTGTAACCGAAGATAATGAGAGATGAAAGATGGAAAAATTTTATACCCGCGAAAATCGCGGGATTGAGCAAATTTTGTTACATTCATGTTGCCCATGGAAATCGAGGGATAAGCAGTCAGAGGATTGATGTGATTAGTGTCACCTTTAGGCAGGGTTCCGGAGGAGTATCAGTAGCGTGCACCGCATATCACAAAAAAAAAAAAAAAAAACGTTGGACAATTGTGATTAAACGAACTCATATGTGGTGATCGTCGCTCGTCAATAGAGCCCCTATTGTGCAATAATAATTGAAATTAGTCAGTGGCTGATCCTTTTTTTTTAGAGGGACTATAAATCGAGTTAACATCATAATCAAACCCCAAATTACGGATCTGCAAGGAAAAAACGACAGAAGCTGGATAACTGTTAGGATGAAACACAAATTATTTTCACCGTAGCTAAGCGCGTTATTACCATTAGGGTGGTTAGCCTTGACGTCTAGGAGGGCTATTGCCCCCATCCCCAATAGTCCATACAAAGTATTCATTTATAATTTTCGTTTCCTAGTGGGGCTAAATTTTTTTCTAGGTAAGGCTAATCCCCCTAGCCCTTCCCCCTCTCCAATTACGCAGATGGTTACTACTGCGCCACTGCAGGGTAAAAAAAAAAAATGTAAATTGAAATCTCCAGCAAGAATCAGAACCAGCCTGCGTATCAGGTGGGCCTCGTATCAGACCTGCGGCCGCATATGGCCTTTTTGGCCGGTAGGTACGGCCTTTTGGACAAATCCGAAAGTTGCAAACCAAATCCTTTTATTTTTATTAATATTATTTTGTTCATCTTATTTTTTAATTCATTTTTTTTTTTTATAGAGATATAAAAATATAACTAGACGGATTAACGTAATTAATAAACTGTAAATCATTATCAGATTAAGTAAAAAATTTGCTTTTGTTTCTTTTTGGTTTTACGGCTCAAAGACTACAGTGGTCATGCTGCGCCGGGACCTACTGTTTTCCGAGGAATCCGAACCTCTTAAGGCCTAGGGAACCAAACCCCGGACTACAGTGAGCAGTGCGATCTTTATGAGATCTCTGAGTAAGCGTTCTTTGCACTGCTGGGAGTCGAACCCGGATTAGCGGCGCACTAGGAGAACGCGTTACCACACTGCGCCACCGCAGGCCTAAAAATTTGAATCCGTCCGAATAATTTTATTCTTATCATAAATGAACGTATTTAAAATACAAAAGTAGTGTAGTAGGGATAATTTAAAAATTCAATTTTTAGATAAAGGTGCAAAGAAATTGAAATATTTATCCAAAAACACGTTTAATTACATATTACTAAACAAATATATTGATAGTGCAGAACGCTACAAAGTATACGTACGCGTTAATTAGACTATTAACTGTTTTGTAAGCAGTTGGATAACTTTATATATATACCCTACATATATATAAAAGAAATATACACATAGCTTTCTATGTTCAATATCTACCATTTGTATTGGTTTCTTCTTTAAGGCCGGGGTACATTGGAAAGCGAACATGAACACTTTTACCGAAAGCATTGAACGAGTATCCATTAAAATATAAAGCACAACTGGCCATTTCGGTTAAACGGAGTTCGAATAATCGGGATTTTGCTATATATATATATCTAATCAGTGGTATAGAAAAGGTGGTTCAAGCCCTCCCATTGGGTAGCAAAATACACTATTTCGTTTAACGTCAAATCACATGATCTGTTAAAAAACTACTTGATACACACCTCAATATATTTTGAATTGATACAATACAAATTGATATATATACAAATTGATATATATTGATTGATTGAATTCTAATCGAAGTTCATTAAGTGCAGCCTTCTTTGATTATAATTAACTTAATGCCGCCATCCAACGTGGAAAAGTTCTCCACCCATGTACCGCACAATATTTGAAGTAAGAGAGTGATTAGAGGATGTAAACGTATTACGCGTTGAAAAAATATTGTTGTTATTATTATTTTACTAATATATTCAAATAGTTTACAGCACAATGAACGCGAAACACTTTATTCTTTGTCTGAAGTTCTCGGTTCCTGTGATCCAGGGACTGTCCATGTACCTTCTCAATTTGCATGCTGTGCCCAGCAATGAAGTCTTGTAGATCTGTTGTGATTTCTGTAATTTCCAAGTTATCAAAATATTTCACCATGTTTTTTTTGTAATGATTCCAAATGCTCCTATTATTATTTTAATTAGTAATATATTCTTTTTTCATTGTTATTAAATTTAAGTCTCATCTAGAGTGCATGGAGCTCCCATGAAGGCTCTGGTATGAAACATAGGAAATAGAACATATAACAGTTTCTGATGAGTATATATATAAAAATATAATATAATCCTTGTGCGTTGAACATGGTATTAACCCTGAGAAGGGCAATAATATTTAAGAAAAAAGGGGGGGAGATTAATCAGTTAATTTGCACCTTCAGAGAAAATTTCACAGCTTCAAAGTAAAAGTCCTACGATGGCATACAGGTCTTCCGAGAGAATGAAAGAGATCCGGACCACTTTCTATTGCGAGGCCCTCTACCTTTTTTCCGGCCGGGGACAAGAATGATAGACTCCTAGACGCTTTAGCAGCTTGGACCCTGCCCCTCCCCATTTTTCTCCAGGATAATTTTTCATATTGCGTTTAGATGTATTTAACATAATAATAGCTTTAAGAAAAGGAAAAACTAAAAAGTTTTGCGCTGAGCCCCTTAAGTGGGTATTGCCCCCCCACTTTCCCTGGGCCTTCTCCTTGAGGCGAAAATATGAAAAAATTACTAATTAAACCTACCTTTGGAAAAACGAAGAATGATTTCAGTTTTATTAAAACTATAAACAAAGGAACAATAAACCGTGAAAATCAAGAAGAAAACACAGCGAACAATACATGCACGTGGTAGGCAACTAGGAATAGGCTCTGGGCATGAAAACTGGTTAGTGAGATCTTCTTTTGACACGTTTATGTGTTTTTACACGTAAATATGCAAGGGATTTTGTTAAATTTCAATTTTATACAAGAAATGGGCTATACCTTTTTTCTAATAAAAAAACAGTCCATTTCTCTTTTTTTTTTTAAAGGCAAAATTTGAGGCTCTCCGATAAAGCGAGGCCCGGGCCAAATGGCCCCGTTAGCCCCCCCCCTCTCGGAGGTCCTGATGGCATAAAGATAACGCGTTTGCATGTAAAACCGTTAACAAGTGTTTGATTCTGGTGGTACCGTGAAACGCTTTTTTTTTTTTTTTTTGCTGCTGCCTTCTGAAGACTGGGTTTTGCTTCCTCAGACAACAGAGGTTTCAATTACTCAGGAATCTACAAGTTCCGGCGCAGCAAGGCATTATCTATTCTTACATTGTAGAACGCGAAAAAACAAAGCAAGATATACAGGGTGATGCAAAAGTAACAGGAAAAGTAAAAATTGAATAATTTGAAAAGCGTAGGGAGTAATTTTTTACACGATTCAGTTTTCACAGAAATGCACAGAAACTAATGGGATTTTTTTAACAATTAAAAATTTTATTGCCAGAACAATTACATTTGCCACAATCAGGTGGCGCTTCAGTTGTGTCAGTAATTTGTAGAGTGGCGCAGCACAGTTCGCAATGAAGCTAGGATTATAAACATTCAGTGTGACGACCGTCATTTACGAGAATGGTCGTAAGACATTGCGCGACACTGTGCACAGCATCAAGGAGGGTTTCGGCTATAATTTCTGTCACATGACGGCGAACAGCTTCATTCAACATGGTCAACAATGTCGGTCGATCTCCGTACACCTGTGGCTTCAATTTACTCCATAACCAAAAGTCGCAAGATGTAAGGTCTGGAGATCTTGGTGGCCATTCGTGTGGAAAAAGCGACTGAAGACACGACGGTAATCGCTAATTGTCGATCACAGCAGGTGCTGGATAGGATCTGTGATGGGCCGAGGCACCCCATCTTGCATGAATGTTACTCTATGGAGTGCTTGCCTCTCTTGTAAGGACGTCTGCCTCTTAAAAGCGTTGCATACAACCCTTTCTAATACCCCGCATCAAACGATAGATGCACAAAGTCGCACTTGTGCCTTCTGAGTTCTGATTGTACAGTTCAACTAGAAATGGCTAATCTCATAACGATAATATTCCTCACCTATGCAGAACGTTTAACTTCGGTAATGAACGTTAAATGCTGAAAGTGTAACTTCAGTATTCACTACATCAGAAAAAAAATATGTACCTCACGGCAAAGTCAGTTTGATCAATGTTCGCAGTGTCGTAGCGTCGTTTGAGGAGTGGCGGCCGGCTGATATGTTTAAATAGCGACAGGCGATAGCTTCGTCACTTCTACACCACCACCTAATGGTGGAAAATGTAACTTTTCTAGAAATAATTTTTTCGTTATTAAAAAAATTCAATGTTTTTCTGTGCAGTTCTGTGAAAACTGCATCGTGCTGCTGTCTATACTTTTCAACTTATTGAATTTTTACTTTTCCCGTTACTTTTGGATCAACCTGTATTTGGAGCAATGTATGCAACAGTGAGGATGGTGAACGTTACATTGAGATCACACCCACAAGTACACATCTTCATTATTGTGTGACGTAATGTTCTATGACGTCACTGGCTCCAGAGTTGTTATGTCAATCTCCTAATGTGGCGTTATGTTACGATTTTCACCTATATTACTCTCGGTAAAACTGAGGCTCCTAAAAAATAGGAGCTGGCGCAATCCTCCATTTTGATGCCATTGTATCACATGATCTCATTCACTGCTGTATTAAAGTTGAGTGATTTACAAGTGCGTTATTTTTAATAAAATAGGGTAAAATGGGTGGGTGTGCTGCTGTAGATTGATCAAATTACTCGAGGAATAAACACAGAATGTTTAGATTTACAACAGATCCTGTAAGAAGAAGAAAATGGATTATTAATTTTCCAATGGTAAACGTTGTGTTATGAAACCGCAAGTGTATAACAAAATCGCGGATGACGTGCAGGTCTAAAATTTTAAGGGTTCTAAGTAAAACCGTTTCAAAAGTAGACTTTAAAAAAAAATCCTTTTCCTTTATTGCGAAAAGAAAATACAATTATTATTTTGGTGCAAGCCCTTGTGAATCTTTGCTTTGAGGGATTTATTGGCGTAGTTTATATCGAGGTTTGTAATTTTCGTTTTTCTAGAGGGGGGGGGGTCCAAGCTCCCCCAGTTACACCTGTGAAGCGTTGAGGTATTGAAACGGCAAAATTTTAAATTGAAAATAAAGGGATTTAAGCATGCGGAGTAAAGGTAACTAGCAAAATAGCATTGCTTTTACCAATGAAGGCGATTAGTTAAATCTAGGGCGATGTAACTCTTCACTAGGTTAATGATTTCTTCACAGAGTTTAATTGCTCAATAACCTGGGAAAACAGAGCCGCCTTCGGCGATTAACCTTCCTAAACATGATCGAAAACACAATATAAAAAAATTGCTTAATAACAATATGTCTTGCATATCAGCTAGTCACGTACTCAACTCGTTGGAAATGGAAATGTCAAGAGCAGCGAGTTTTTTTAGGTCTTTTTTAACAGTCTTCCTTGCAAATGCAATGTAACTTGCTTAAAGAGTCCACCCATAGTTGCCTTGACAACTTATCTTATTAGTGGGTAAGTGTGAGATATACAAGAAGTAAGGAATGCAATTCAACGTTTTCTGCTGGCTTGTTGCTGTTAAAGTACCGTATTTACATTATATTATTACTTTTAAAGGGGAGCAATTGTCATTTTCAGCTTTTTTCGGGATGTACAGGGATCAGTTAGGTAGGAAAGGGGGCTAAAGAGCCCCCCCCCCCATTGTATATCAAAATGCACTATTTCTCTAAAGTTCCATTACATGATCTTTCTTAGAGCGGCTTGTCGAAATCGCAACCCGTATAGAGCAGAGGACCTTCGCATAG
>QLNU02015359.1:80317514-80343398 GCA_006491805.2 Dysdera silvatica | reverse complement strand
ATTACCGTCCCCTCAAGGCTGTCAAACATTTTAGTGAATGTACAAGATACTAAAATGCTACAAAAATAATTGATATTGCTTGACAATTAGTAATGAGCTAAAAAGTACCTTATTTTAAAATGTGACTGTAAAACTTTTGAAAGTAAATGCGTAGCAGGTTCGGGCAAATCAAATTTTTGAACGGCTAAGGGGGGACCCGAGCCCCTCCCTGCCCCCCATATGGGCGCTCATGTCTACAGCTAGAGATGAATGATGAAACTCGGAAATAAACTGGATATTTTGGACATATTGGAAACTTTGGAAGAAACTACCTTGACAATGTTTACGTTTATTTGCACAACACCAGTAAACAAGCACTTAAAAAAGGCCCGAAATATTTCAATAAACCTTTTCTTACTTATGTTTTACTCTTTTCTCTTTCAACAGAAATTTTTATTAGGTGATGAAATTATGTTCCCTTAGAAATGTTCCGAAGTTCAAATAAAATAATGCTTTCACTTTAAGGCATTAAATACAAAAAAATTGTTATCGATTAAATATCAAGATTAGTTAAATATTTATTTCTTGAAATAAATAATAAGTAACGCAAAAATCGTTTTATACATTTCAAATGACCATATTTCAAAATTCCCATGATGTTCAAAAAACGTTTGTTTTCGGAATTTTGAAAATTCTCTTTCCAAAAAACCCTGTTTTTTCTCGGATTTTTATCAGCCTTTACATCCCTACCTAAAGTTGCCCAGACAGATTAATTTCAACATGCTGTAAATGGAAAAGTGGGATGAAATAGTCGAGATACAATTACCTTGTTCCGCCTGAAATAGTCACTATTAATATTTTGTATATGTGTTATATCTGAAAGAGTAGAGGCCGCGGAATACACGTAGAATGTTCTCTCTCATTGCAGATACAACGCACGATAGACGGAACTTCATAAATTAAAAGTTACACGTTTTTAAATAATTGTGCTATGTTTTCCTGCAATTCTCTGTCGTCTTTCTTAATTTGGTTGAAAAATTCGCGCTTTTCCTTATGTAAAACAAAATTTTAAATTCCGCATATTATTGGTAATTCACATTTTTTATATTATTCTTCCTCATATTACGATAAACAGTTTTCAAACGTGTTTTCTTCTCTTCAAGGGCATACGATGGCCACTACAATTGCTGTAGATGGAAATTATGGCTATGTCATCCTAGTGGGTGTGGCGTCCCTCATTATGTCCTTTATACTTGGCGCCCAGGTGTTTTTTTCCAGAAAAATATACAATGTTCAGGTAAGACATAGTTTCATAATTCTGCCACCATAAGGAGCATACAATACTTGACTAATCATTTTATATATAACATCTGATTAATCGTATAATGCAAAAAAAAAGAAAAAAAAAAGCCAGTGCAATAAGTTTATGCACTAGCTTTAAGTAAGGAAACAGTAATTTTAAATACTGTAAAATTTGTACTGAATTATGTGTAAACTTTTGCTTTTAAGTTTTCGTTTCTAATTTTTTTTTGTACTATACAATATACTTAAACATAGCTGTTGTATATGCTGCAGAGAGTGTAGATTTCAGCGAGATGTATTACACAAATATCAAACCTCAATAACTTCTACTTAAAAACATTAAAAAATAATTAAAACAAATTAAAATGTTGTACATGTATACATTTCACTGCTATGTTTCAAGTGGGCAAAAGGTTTTTTTTTCTTAAAGTAATGTAAACTTGTGGTTCTTAAATAATAAATATTAAAAATTGCTAACTTAATGCTTCTTTCCATAAACGCACATAAATAAGATTAAGACTAATTTCAAAAGTCCATCTTAGATGAAAAGTGTTGCCAAACACCTTTTTGTAAAAAGTGCAAATAGGAGGTCCCAAAATTTGCAGTAGCCCAGGGCTTCCCTAAGCCTTAGTCCAGATCTGTCTGGGGCCTTGGAAATTTTTTTTCCGGGCCTCTTGTAGTATGAATTAAGCCTGCGTAATTACATTAGGATCCATATATAACGAGGATCTTGGAACTAACGAAAATGCTTGCTCTATTCGACCGCTGGCTAAATATGTTCTGGAATTTAAATTTTAAACTTTGAAAATAAAGTCTGTACAGATAACATATTTGCATGAAACGTACATACAAAAGCTCTAAAACTCGCAGAAAATGTCACGGAAATTCGCGCTGCAGTCAAATTATTGCACTAGTTATAAGGTCTGACGGGCAACGATTTTGAAGTAACGTTGACAGTCAACCCCGCCGAGAAAAAAAAAAAAAAGAAGAAGAAGAAAGGCCCTTAGACACCCTTGTTTACCTGTGCAGTAATCCCACCCTGTTTAGTTTTATGCATATCTCTTTCAATTAGCTTTTATGTAGCAGATAATTATGTTAGTTACCTATTATTAATTTATTCTTTTAGAATATATGAACAACATAGTATAGATAAATAAAAACAATACCGTTTACTTTTTTAGTATCCTACAATGTACAGTGATACATGTGAAAAATTCAATTGCATACAAAGAGTTCACGGAAATTAGTAAGTATTTTTTTCTTAAGTACTTGCTTGTAAAAAGAGCTGCTAAATTTATTTTAAAGGAAAAAATTTTCAAGATATCCAAATCCACACTTCTCTTCATTTTTTTTTAATCATACGATTTTTTTTTCTTTAATTGTTTTGTATTCAAAAACTAAAACATTTACTAAGTGAGAGAGAAATAACATTTGATAAATAAAATGTTCTTTTCCAATATTTAGTCTTGAAAATCTACCAACATTCCTCATATTGCTTTTCTGTGGTGGTTTGTGGAATCCTGTAAGTATTTTTCTTTTTACGTTAATTCATAAATAAACATATTTTTGTCAACGGCGTAAGAAAACAGGGGGCACAAGCCCTTCCTTTTAAATATAAAGCCTTTGTAAGTTACCACAACGTTATTGTAGAAATAATTTAGTTTTTCTTAATAATGCAGTTAAAACAGTGTAGTTAAGATTTTCTAAAGAAGTAAATGTAAAACTGAGTATTTACTCGTAAATTGCATTTCGTAAAAGATATCTTTCAATGCTCCATCATCCTTTGAGAGGTGAGTTAAAACTGTCAGGACCCCATTCATTTGAGAGAAAGCATCATAAGTATATAAAAATATATTTTATTATTTAACGTTGGCAAAATATGTCTTCAGTAAACATAAGTTATCAATTAAACTTTATTATATATGGCAACGAAAAAAAAAATGACTAGTATATACAAAATTCACTGCTATCAGCAGTAGATCTTGGAACCTACAACTCGCGATTACTATGGACTACCGCGCATTATTATTTTTTAAAAAATGACAAATGATTCAAAATGCAGTATTCTTTTCACACCTAGTCAGTGCCGCTCTTAAGCAGAGGTAAGCGGGACTCATACCGAAGGCCCCTCGAAGTATAATTCTCGAATTTTTTATTTTTGTAATATTGAAAATTTCCCCAAAAATATTTTTACTTCAGATCTCGCATTTCGTGCCATCTAGTGCTTATACATTATTGCATTTTTTTTGTAATTTCGTTTTCTCACTCGTATATATGTATGAGCCCCCGAAATACGTTTTTCCCCGGGCCCCGCATTAGATAAGGAAGGCCTTGTACACAGTAGTGATTAGTTTAAAATGTAGTATCGTTAGAGCCAGGGTGTCCGCCAGAATATTTGCTGGGGGTGGGGGCGGTGTCAAACTTCGTTTGGGGGTAAAATTTGTCTTCAAGATTTTAATTTTTCTTATAAAATGTACCTACCAGAAAAGGAACGATATAAAATATTCAGTAGCAATGAAATAATTCATAATTCGTCTACATTTACACCAAAAAGTTCTTTTTTTTTTATTCGAAGGAAAACAAATTTCAAGTATTTCTTTTTGGACATTTAACCCATTCACAGACAAGTGATAATTTTTGAGGTGGCAAGATTTTACTCAATATGGTATCTTTCTCCCACTTGGTATCCTTATCCGCATTTTCTTCGAAAAATTGCAACATATAAAAGATTATGACAATTTACATGTGCAGAAAAAGTATAGAAAAATAATTTGCGCAATATTTTTTTTCCTTTCTTGTAATTTGAATATTTAGCGGGTATATGAATTTCGATTTTAGGGGCCTGTGTCGAGATATTTTGGGGTGTAGCAGACTCCCTGGTTAGAGTGATCTTGAAGAGACCCACCCTCACTGCTGGGGTATTTAATCCAACAATCCTCTTCCGATTCCACAACAATATTAAAATCGAAATTCACATAAACGTAGTTTGTGAGCTGGTGGGACGTTTTTATAATTGTTAAGACACGCCAACGTTATGACCACGTCAGAAAACCTTCCAGACTAATTCGTTGCCATCAAACCAAAATCGATTGGCATGTCAAAACCAGACAATTGTGTCGCCATCTATTGTGAAGAAATCGAAGCAAAAACAAAATTTTCGGAGGGTTGGAGAAGCGATATTTGTAACTATCAGGAAAATTGCTATTCTGACATGGATCATCTACTTATAGATAAGAAATGCCGGGATCTTTCTAGTTGGTCACTATACTACAGCGAGTCGCTATAAGCTGAACCTACTGTGTTAGTCAAAGCTTCACAAGATTGATTGCCATTTGGAGTAAACACTCAATTAGACAACAAGAGTGCATCATAAACAACCTCTAACTGTTATATCATAACGACTATGCCAACTATGATTCATACAGCTGTGTGTATCATGGTTCAGAGGTCATGTGTGCATGGGCATCCAATTGCAACCCCTTGGTTTATGAAAAAGTGGGGAGGCATCGAATCCACAAGAAACTACAGTCCAACAACATTATTCAATTGGAAAAATTTCCTGGATGCACTACCTTGCATATAATACTGGCAGTGCCCATGCTTATGTGGTAAGGCGTTGGTCCTACCTCAAACGGTCTCTCTTTAAGTTTTAAAGAGTCAAATCAACATTCCCAAAGAAATGTATGCATGTCTAACTTCAAACGATATCTAGTAAATTCAATTTCGTAGTTCCCGCCATATTTTTTTTTTTTTTAACTAGGAATATGTTTGTTGTTCGTAGGACTTTGCAGCCATCGGTGGCATTATATATCTCATGGGAAAAGTAGTTTATTCTATGGGATACAGTACTGGAGGTAAGTAACAAAAACATATGTACTTATGCTTCCTTATTATCGAAATATTCTGTACGCAAGGAATTGAAGTGTCGTAATTAACAAAGCTACAAATCTGAAATTTTTTTTATGAAATGGGAATATTATATATCAATAGTTTCTATTTCGCTTTTTTTTTTTCAGTTCCAGAGAAAAGGCTTTTCGGACTATTTTCGTACTTTGGATTAATTTACTTACTGTATGGTACATGCGCACTGGCCTTTGGAATGATTGGAATTATTTGAATCGTCGTGGAATGTCCCATCATTTCAATAAAATTGTATCATTACGTAAAATATTTTTGAAATAAAATTATCATTCATTGTGTATTCAAAAAGTACTGTACTAAGATTAGCTCATTATTTACTTTATTATGGGCACATTCAATTTTAAAAGTATAATTATGACACATATGTCATGTTGCAAATGAAATTATCTCTCAGTAAAATGAAAAAAAGCAATCAATAATAATTACCATAGTAATATAAAAAAACAATAATACAATTAATTAATAATAATAAAATACAGAGTAGTAACGAAAGGTTTTGTGGTTTTACAGCTCAAAGACTACAATGGTCATACTGCACCGGAACCTACTGTTTTCCGAGGAATCCGAACCTCTTAAGGCCTAGGGAACCAAACCCAGACTACAGTGAGCAGTGCAATCTTTATGAGATCTCTGACTAAGCGTTCTTTGCACTGTTGGGAGTCAAACCCGGATTAACAGCGCACTAGGCGAACACGTTACCACACTGTGCCACCGCAGGGCAGTAACAAAAGGACCATAAAATTAAAACAGCCTTAAGTAAATTTAAGCACCAAAGGACGTTAACGATGAACAACTAGTCATAATGGTCAGTGTCGTCTTAACAGGAATGACGGGGGCAGGTCCTAAATCAATAGGGACTACAAATTCACAAAGAGTTAGTGTGTGTGTGCTTATCAGAAAAACAGTAAATTTAAAAGTTGGTGTAAAAGGGCTCCAAAATTCAAAAATTGTCGAGCCTAGGGCCATTGAATACATTGATGGCCTGCTGGTTTGTTCTATCTTTCTCACATGTTGTAGTATTACTCTCTTCTTTCTGCCACCATGCTCCTCGAGTATCAAATTCTTCCTAGTATAAATGCTATATTGTGTCTCTTAGTAAGTGATGTTAGTTAAATATATACACAAATGTGTTTCAGCTGGTTTAGCCTTAATTTGGTGCCACATATAAACGCATAAAATACGTTTATAATATAAACAGAAAATTGTGAGGTGGAAATTGTTTTATGGGAGGTTTCGTGATGGCATACCAAACAAGGAAAAAATATTAAACATCCGTTAATAGGAGAGCAAGTGTGTTAAATCAATGGAAATATCAACGCAACTTATAAACAGCTTTATTTAAAAATATCATAACTTCGAATGTACAGATTCCATTCTTTGTCATTTATGTTACAATTAAAACAAATCCAAGGAAGGTTCCCATGCCTCTCCATACCTGCAATATATAACATTTTACATATTAGTATTTTTTAATGTAGATTTATTATACCATCCCAAACCCAACAAAAGTGACACAATTAGTTTTTTTTGTTTCATTTTGAAAATTATGCATGTAAGATATTGTTTAGTACCCTTCTCATGGCTAACACAATTGCCAAATAATAGTCATGCACAAAGAGTTTGTGTGATTTTTGTTGGGAATTTATTATAGTTAATAATTTCGACACCCACGTTTGAGCTCAAACTAGAGCTCTTTAATTTAGAAGAAAAAGAGACATCATCCCTACTTTTAAGATAAAAAGAGACATCATTATCAGGGACGGGAGCGGGTTTAGAAGTAAAAAATAGCTATTTTGGTGATTAAAATTATTAAAAAGGAGACAAAAAGAGGCTAGAACTTAAAAAAAAAAAGAGAGAGACTGATTGTTTTGACATGGATTTGCCTGAAAACATTTTTTTTCTTTTAAATTTAATGACCCTACCAAAAGGCTGGTTAAGTTCAGAACGAAATGTTAATTTATTAGATCTAGCAAAGTTAATTTCAAAATTCTTCCAGATACAATAAAAACCGTTATTTCGTTTTGAATATGAATGGGGCATGGCCAACATTTTCTTTATTTCAATACAAAATAAGATTTACAGAAAACAATAAAATTACAAATACATACATACAAAATCTAGGATTTCAACTGGTTTTAGGACCCAACAAGGACAGTTCCAAAAAACAAAATAATAAAATAAATACGTTAAACATTAAAACATAGATATCTATTAAAGAAAATGAGAGCAAATCCTTTTAAATATTAAAAAGTCCACATGTCTATTTAAACGTTTTTTGAAGGAGTCTAAATTTTTGGAATTAACTACTAAATCTTTTTACCATTCTTAAATTTTGATTTAAAAGAGTTATTATAAAACCAAAAAAAAATAAAAAATAAAAAATTATTCCGTTTTAGACTTTTTGTGGTAACTGTTGGTAATTAGAGTGCTTTTCCTTTTTTCAACATCAGTTTGGAGCTCTTGAACTGTTTTGTATTATTTCTTTTCATAGTTTTTCATCAATCGAAAACCCTCTGTACAAGGTCACCTTTCTCCAAACCTTTTTTCAGCTTTTCTGTAGCATTATCAAAGAAACATCTGCTGATTCTCTGGCGATTTCAAGGTTCTTCTTATTTTTAAGAGTACAGTCCAAATCTTGAATTTTTTTCTTGAAAATCTGTCTCCTTCAGTTTTTGTTCCACTTCCTTCCTTTGCTTCTCTTTTTTTACATTCAACTGCTCTTCTTTTCCTTTCTGTCGCCTTTGCTCCCCCAGATATACTTGCTAATGATTATGGGGAGTATGTGCCAAAGATATCGATTTCTTGATAATTGGTAAAAAAAAAGTTTATTTTTATATTGCTTCATTCCATCTTTGATGACCAGAATTGAATTCAATGTTCTGAGAGACATTTGTGGACTAACATCAAGAATTAACTTGGAGACTGCAAATCGTCATTCAATATCAGCACTCCCATGTAAAACGCATAACACTGCTTTCACCACCTTGGAAATAATAGGACACTTGGGAGAACCATCAGTGGTTTTAGAGCAAAAAAGTAGCTACAATACTTTTGGATTTCAATTGCATCTGATTCTTCACTTTCCACTTGAAGACATTTCTGCTCACCTAGGAGACTATCTTCACCAATATCCAAGGGAAGAACTCTTGCAACTAAACCATCGCAATCTATCGACAGCTTCTCTCTGTTTTTCTTTCTAACTTCTGTAAACACCCAAGAGCTTTTTTAAGCCTCAATGAAGGTGTGAGAGCTTTCTTGATAAGGTGCATACAACCAGCAATATAATGTGATTGGACACACATATCTGAAAAGTCATTTTACCTTTTCCTTTTTGACCTAGCAAAGAAACTTCTTTCTGAACTTCTCCAGATATATTAATAGATGACAGTTTTAGCAAATTTTCCTGCTGAAGTAAATTTTCATTTTCTCAGTCAAACACACGTAAATTTTTCAGAGCAGATGATCGACAAATGTGACCTACCAGCTTCTGAACTACTGAGAGCAGTTGCGAAAACGGAATATGAACCAGTGGACGATTACTTTGAAAAGTTTTAATGAAGGCCTGAAATAGCTCAGCAGATGAAACAGTAAAGTGGAGCTCCATCAATATCCCAGATTTATTTAATAATTCATCAACATTTTTTTTTTATAAGAGCTTCTCTGAATAGTGTCATTACTTTTCCTTGCAGGTACGAATTTCAAAAAACACTTATGAACAGCAGACCATTGCTCAGTCAGTCTTTTGGCAGCATCAATAAAAGTTATAAGTTAATTAATAATAATAGAGGATTAAACTGTATTAAACGCAATATTAATTCTTAGAATTTACAAATGCTGTAGTGCAAGATTTTGCATTTGAGAAATTTTTTGTCAAATACATTCTCGTAACATTTCACATGTTGTCTGCATTTAACTATTAGTAAATTTTCTAATGTGTCATCAGACATGGTTGACCTGAAGTCAGTTCTAATTTTCTTCACTTGACTGAAGACTCTCTCGCATGTTGCTGTCATGACTGCGAATTCATCTGCCTTATTCGTTTTGGTTCTCACGTTAAACTTACCCTTTAATATTGTTTCGAAGAACGGACCCACAGTCGGTGACAAAAAGATTGGAAACTGGAGACAGAGGTAACATTAACAAAATAACTTAAAGAAAATCAGCATTATACAGGTAAACATAATTAACAAACACATAATCCCTCAGGTACGGCTATACTGCTAGGAACGTTTAAAGAGCAGTAGCCGTTCGGAGGGTTTTCTGCGACTTAAAGATCATAGTTAAAGGTTGGGCGATAATATGGGGGGTCAATCTCAATTATTAACAACCTTGTGTTACTGGAAAGCCCATGCTGAAAAGAACAGACTGCTCACTTCAGTCCTAACTTCCCTTCAGTCCTTACAGCCACTTCAGTCCTAAGTAGTCTGGTATATGCAGTCATCTCGTCTATGGATCCCTATGGGTCTTCTCTCATCAATTCTCCTCCTCTCTCTCAAAAAATGAGGCTCAAAAGCAAGCTAACTCCCTGCAAAAAAAAAAAAAGACTAACTCCCTCTCCCTTCAAGATCTTTTCTAAAACTCCCTTCTCTCACCTACTTTCTTCCAACCCCATCCAATCCACATTGCAATCTTACGCTGAACCTTGAGGAAAGGACACAGTTTTTCAGGATTTGCTAAAGAGATGGATGTGCACAACCGACCCTTTTTTATTGCCCAAACTCGGCTAACTTAGATTTACAGGCCGATATGTTTTGCAATATCCTTTATAATATCCAGAACGCTTTTATGCCAAGTTCAAGATGGTTCTATTTTTATAACCCTATGAGGACTGGGACCTTGTGAGTCTGTTTGTAACATTCTAGACAAGCCCGTATTTCTCAACTTTAAAGCATTTAAAAACAAATTACACATAAATGTAGTTTAATTTGGAGTTGGGGAAACATTTTAAAGGAAGGCGATATAAGTAAATATCGAATTTCAAAATTAAAAACAATTCTTCTTATTTAAAGTGTGGAAAATTTTCCGCACAGCTGCTCCAAATGTTGTGATGCCAAATATTTTAATTCACAAGTATCATTTTTTATTTTACCTATGGCTGCCCATTGTGCATCAATGCTACCTTCATTACTCACAGTTTGTGGAACTTTAAAAGCCTGGAACTCACTGAATTCTGTTTGTAAAGCATCAACAGCTTTATCTTCTGTATTATTGAACAAAAGAACAGGAAATTTTTCTGTAAAATATTTTAAGCTGGAAAATGATGCATTTTCAAAATTCGATATTTGTGTAACCTCTGCATGATGTAACACTTCTAACTCAAAAGGAAATTTATTGTGCATGTAGTCACATGCTGCTATGAAATAGCTTCTGACGTTTTCATAAAATTCATTTTTATCATGGATGTTAAAATCTTGGATTACTTTCAGTGTTCCATTTCCAATTAAGATATCAACATCATCTTTTTGATTACTCCTCTCATGATAGTGGACTTTCAAAATATCACTACATAATTTTATGATGCTTGGTTTTACAAATTTCACTAGCATTTCTCTGTACAATTTTAAGAGAAGAGATTTTAGCATATGAATATGTGGTTCCGCAGACTGAAGTTGAGCATTTGCTTTTTTAAATACAGGCACAGTATAAGATAAAAATAAGCAGAAAGCCTTATTGATATCTTCCGACAGAAAATAAAACAACCTTTCTTCACGAGACATGGAGTTTTCAGTTTTTTGTTTCTTAGAAATATCCACATAATTTTGAGCTTTCCTTTTTAATTTCTGTGATGCTTTTTTGCTGTTACGTTCTTTCACTTTATCTGCATTTTCAACCGAAACTTTGATAGAGGGAATAGTAAAGAAAGAAAGTGGGGTGATTTGATTCCTTTTCATGGCCTCTTCCTTAAAAAAACTGATCAAAGGTTGCCACTGCTGGATTATACGCTCTAAGCACTTTCCAACAGACAACCAACGAGTGCTAACGTGTTTTAGTACCTTTTTTATATCAGTCTCATGAAATTCTTGAAGAATTTTCAACCTATCTTTTCTTTTCGAACTCTTTTGTAAGTAATAGTAAATGTCTACCAAAATTTCATCGATTTTAAATGGCAAACATGCAGCACTCTTTTCAGCTGCTAAGTTAATAAGGTGGCAGGAACAGCCCATAATTTCAATATTTTGGTGATGATTCTTTAACACCGCTGCTACACCTGCTTTTTTTCCTATCATAACAGGTGCATTATCACAGCTAAAGGCAACACAATTAGAAATTGGAAAGTTTTCAGATTGTAAAGCACTTACCAGAAGATTTCCAATATTTAACCCAGTAGCATCTTCTTTCAAAGATGGCATAGATAAAAGACAATTCACAATTTTTTCACATAAAGGATCGAAGAAAGTTACCACTATTGGATACAGCTTTGAATCAACATCGTTGCTTCCATCAGTTGCAATTGAAAATGGATAGCACCTTAAATTTTCAACAAGTGATGAGGATTCCTTTGCAGACATTTCTTTCATAATTGCAGAAGTTTTGGTCTTTGCAGATCCATATTGTTTTGCAATACTGCTGTCAGGAAACGTTTTCCGAAAGAGCATCCCCGTGTGATCGCTGCAATTCATTGGCAAATTATGTTCGATCAAAAACGATGTAAATAAACATTCAGCTTTAATCATGGAGGTATCGTTAAATGCAAAAAATGAAGGCTTGATACTATGATTAGACTCTACAGCCTTGAACACCTCCTTATGTTCAACGGTCTCAGAATGCAAAGTAATATCGCGTTTACCACCGTGAGTAATGCTTATGTCTTTACGGCAACACGTGCAGAAAGCATATTTTGGCCCCAGTCTTGATTTTTGAATAAAATTAAACATCTTCATATATTTGGCTTTAAACGTTTGGTAGTACCTTTTATTAACGGTCGACATCGTTAACGTTGTTTTCAAAAACACCTAAAAACAAAACTTTCTTTCCAGAGCAAAGAAATACCAGATATGTCTAACACATGGCTTCCCTATAAAGAGTCACGTGCTTGACCAAAACCTTATGGATGTAGCACATTCTTTCTTTCCTTCCCCAACAACTACAAATACAGATGCATGATTTCGTTGTGCAGGGGCATCACTCTACGTCATAGCTGGAGCTAAAATTCCACGTCACGCCACGCATGCGCCGTCAACGGCAGACGAATTTTTCTGGTGTTCTTACCGATATTTGAGTTTATTTATGCATATTTATTATTAAATATGCACATATGCGCAAAAATTTAAATAAACATGCATCAAGAAAAATAGGTATTTAATTTTTTTAAAAAAAATCAGTATTTTAAAAAACACTGGGGGATTTTAGATGAAATTTCCGAAAATCAGAAGAAATCATTTTCCGACTGGTAGATCGGAAGACCGACAAAAAATTCGGAAGGATTGGAACCTATGCTATGGTATTAGGGAACCCAAGGTAGCTGACGTGACCACTTAATTTTCTGTTTTGGTCGTTAAAAATTTCGTTATATAGAAATTTATTTCGTTATATAGAAACACTTTCATATGTAATGACCATAAGAATTTACCAAAACTTCACTATATAGAGAATTTCACTATAAGGAAGTTTGTTATATGGAGGTTTTACTGTATGTGTATATATATATATAAGGTGTCAAGTTCCAAATTCAGTCTTATACATTTTTATCAATTTTGAGTATAAACATATTGGTACTTCCAGTTCGCTTCCTCATCGCAATGCATTCTGAGGTTAAAACAATCGATCACAAACCCATTTAAAATAGGCAGTGTGCATAAATATATGTGTTAACAAACAACAGTTTTTCACGTTTTTTCGAAATCAACAAAATAGATAAGGTGAAATTTGGAACTTGACATCTCATATATATATATATATATAAATAAAGTGATAACTTTACGCAGTAAGATAAAAAAAGACAATCATAGCATTATAATGGAGTGCAGTTTAGTAAGGACAAGTATAATCTAATTTGACCAGACTTCATTAGAGAATTGGATAGAATGTTTTATTAATTTTTTTGTTTGTATTACGATATTGGTATGTGATTGAAAAACTGTTGCCAGTGTATTCGGAAGAAAAAGTACATATAATATATGCATATTATATTACTTTAAATATTCTCATAACACAATACACTATCTAAATTCCTCATCTTTTCTCCAGTATATTTGGCAACAATTCTTAAATTGCATGTAAATAATATCATTATACAAACAGTAAGCAAATTAATAAAACATCTACTTTAATTTCTTGATAAAGACTAGTTAAACCTGATGAAACATGTTGGAATACATTTACTAAATTACATTTCATTATAACGTTGAATATGGCTTTTTTTAAATAGAACTAAATACTTTATTAGATATACGCAAATTATTAAAGCTGATTTAAAAAGCATAGCACAAATTGAACAAAAAAAAAAGAAAAATATCCCTCAGTTACGCTTCATCGGGGAGATTAACAATCGCGACTCGCGAGGTGAAGCAGCTTTCTGGCAACGTCTCGATATAACTCCATTCTTTATGGAGCTCATTCACGCATGTCGATGATGTACAGACAAGTTCTATAGAGAGTAGATTTATATCGAGGTGCTGGCAGAAAGCTAATTCACCTCACGAGCTGCCAATAACCATTATATTATCTAAAACAAACATGAAAATGAGAAAATGTGACAAAAAAATGTTAGCTATCAAAATATTAAATTCTGCAATTACAGTAGTTCAACTTACATGGAATAACATAGCAAAGAAAAATGCCATAGTGTATCTGTAATTCACAACACTGACAAAGTATTCAGTTCTGAATAATTCAACAACGTTGAACTGGGGGAATGAAAATTAAAAAAAAATCATATAAAAAACATTTAGAGAGCAATTTCTTTAAAAAGGAAGAGATTTAAGAGACCTAATGCCTAAAAAAAGATATTTAAGAGACCAAATTCATAAAAAAAGAGATTTTTAAGAGACAGATGGAAAAAAAAAGAGACTTTTAGCTAAAAAAGAGACTCGTTGCATTATATGTAGAAAGGGGGCATCATTTCCGTCCGTGGAGACTTAGCGATTAAGGGACTCTGGGTTCAACAGAAGGATCCTAGTTCGATTCTGGGCCACAGACGATATATCTTTTTCTCCTAACCCAAAAAAGCTCTAGTTTGAGTTCAAACATGGGTGTCGAAATTAGTAACGATAAAATTATGCATCTAAAACCTTTGAATAGTGCACACCTTGGGACTTGAGTACCTGTTCGCTATCCGAAACTATGTGCTATTCAGGTGAGTAAGGACAAAAGTAATGGGATAGTCGGATAATTTTCACCCTAACGTCTAAGATTCCATGTTAAAGATCTAATTATCTGATTAGAATTCATGGAAAAATTTGTTTATGGGAATTTTCCCCATCAAGGGATATAAACATGTTAAATTTTTATGGCAAAGTCAAATACTTTGTTTGTTGATAACTGCTCTTGCATGAAGAGTTACTGCGGTTACAGCAAATTAATTTACCCACAGAATAGTTAAAGTTCAAATAATGTAAATGTACTATACAATCCGGTACAAAAATACTAAAACACAAATTAATTAAAATGTCTCACTGATCTATTAAAATAATTTCAGGTCTAAAAGTCGAAATTTGACCTACACACGAAATACTTTCTTGTGACAAAGGTCTCTAAAAATCAATCCCTCATGACCTTAAAGGTCGCATAAGAAGTTAATGCTACCTCAGAAACAAGGGTCACATTGTCCTCCACTCTGCTGCTTTCACATGGGGAAAGAGATTCTAAGAAAAGCTCTGTAGAATCAGTTCTCACAGTATTCCCACTCTGGTATCAGATTTCGACAAGAAACATGTATAAAAATTCTAGCTGCACTACATTTTAACTCTGGCACATAATATTCATAACTCCATCCTTCACCAATGTCTACAATTTTAACGATATGAATACTTGTATCTATTTGTGATCACAGTTTTGAATAAAGAATAGAAAATATTACATTTAATCCGTGGAGTCGGATGAACAATTTTCACTGAAGAAATATCACACCATTACTAACGACCACTTCAGTGGGAACCATCTTCATCAGCAAATTACTGTAATCGGCAAACCTTCATTTGAAACAGACGCCATCATGGAGCATCTGTAATTTCGGCCTCCAGAGTGCTAATGTCACTGTGATATGACCCTTAAAAATAAAATAAATAATTATTGATAAAAATAATAATTACACAATTATACATATAAATAAAAAGTGCATTATTATTTCTGCAAGACTATATTTGATGAACCTGGCAAACAGAGCTATGTTAGGATGGATGGATGTTTGGATGTTTTATGATGCAAGAGTATCTGGGCTGTACTGCGCCAAAACTATGTTAGGATGGCGACAGAATGTGAATAAAAAATACCTGACAGTTCGCACGATTTCCAGAAAATATGTTTAAAATTTCCCTGGGTGTTCTGTGGTCGTCTTTCACATTAATTAAATTAAAAAATTAATGATTTAAATTTTTATAAAATGAATAAACTCCATTTACATCATCTTTAAAGGTATAACAATCATTACTCACACCGTTTAACTTTAATAAAATGTAAATAGTATATTTATATATTATCTCTATTTTTTTATTTATTTTAAAAATAATGCGTAGAACAGATTTATCAGTGACAACATTTCAAACAAAACAATATATATTCACTATGGGAATTCTAATAATCTTATTATATTTTCAAATGTTAATAAATATATAAATGTTTGTAAACAGTAATAAAAGTATACGTTTGAATTGTTTGTTTGGCTTTTTTATGGCGCAAGAGCATCTGGGCTATACTGCGCCAAACGTTTGAATTAAGTAAAACAAACTTAAAATGGGGGAAAAGCTGTTTTGAGAAAAAGTGATTATTAACGGAATAGGGTGTTCTGGAAGGGCTTATCGTATACATTATTATTAAGTATTTATTTGAGATAAAAGAAATTGTCATACTCTAAAGGGAAATGTGGCGTTCGTACAACCTACCAGATTAGGAATTGGCCATTCAAAATTGTCAGTCCCAGGAATATTTTCACAATATAGGTGATGAAAAAATGAATAATTTTTCTTATTAAAAAAACAACAACCAAAAAGCCAAAAAAAAAAAACCAATGAACATTTATTTCATATTTTGGCACTTGTATGCCTTAATTATTAAAGGCAAATAAATAGCGATTATTTTATAGAAAAAATCACATTAATTAAAAAAGAGCAAATTTGTTTTTGCACACATTACCAGGGTGTCAACAATTTTAACCATGTGATTTAAATCAGTGGTTAAAATCTGATTTAAGTTGAATTCTGATTAAGCTTTTTCAATGCTTATGAAAAAGTAATTTAAAATAAAAGTGATTTTGTGGGATCCCGCAATATACATGTTCACTTTGCATGCTTTCTTAACTCTTGCAACTTAAAAAGCTTAAAAATTTCTATTTCTGAAATTGGCACCATGCCAAATCGTTTACTTTTATTTCATATTTTTCAAATATTGTATAATTACAATTTTACTTTTAATATTTGGTAAGATTGTGTGTAATTGTTTTCTGAATTCTAAAATCAAATCAATCTTCCGTTTACCATCGAAGTGTGCACACGTAATTCTCGGAGGCTCCGCTAAAAAGGCGTACTAAATTCTTTTAACGTTGTATTTAATTATGAACCTTTCTGGTATCCTAATTAACTATTTTAAACATTTAAAGATTAAAGACTTAATAAATATTATTTCAACTGGAGGGAATTTTATGACTTTAATACTTATATTTGCAGTTGGAACATAGTTAATACACAAAATATACAATGTACGAACGTAAAAACAGGATGCTTTTCCAGTCTGAACTCTAATTGTACACACATTTGCTTCGACTCTTGATCAGAAGTTTGCATGTTCAGATCACATCTGGGTCATCAATCGAAGATATAAGTTTGAAGAAATGCAGTAGTTCCATCAATTCAAAATAATATTTAATGCTTTAAATGTTTACAACAGTTAATTAAGATGCCAGAAAGATAACTAAATACAATGTTAAAAAATTCAGTACGCCATTTTGGAGGTGCCTGTGAGAATGACATGTGCACACTTTAATGGTAAACGGAAGACTGATTTGATTTTAGAATTCGGAAAACAATTACACACACTGTTGCCAAATATAAAGAGTGAAATTATAGTCATACAAAATTTGAAAGACAGTAAATAAAAAGAAACGATTTGGCATGGTGCCAATTTTACGAAATTGAGCATTTTAAGTTTGTTTTCTTGCGTTTCTAAGTGACAACAGTTAAGAAAGCCTGAAAAGTAAATATTTATATTGTGGGAGTCCACATCTTTCTTTTTACGAGTTTGTAAAGCACAGTACAAGCAAAAACAACTTTTCTGATAATTTCACTAGTTATTTATATGCTGTTACTTGATCAACAACTTCTAAAGGTGAAAGTAGTGTGTGTTTATTAGGTATTTCCTTAATCTAACCTAACAGAACGTATTCAAATCACCAGATATTTTCGAACCCACCATTTTGATTGGGTAAGATATAAGGAATTAAGTGACACTGGATTAACTCTACCTAGAAAAGTGTGTTGGAATTCTATGTGCAATTATTTGGAGAGTTATATTAAAAACAGGCCCGTTTGCATGCAGATAGTTGAAGGAAAGATGTATACGATAGATGCAAAGATATACTCGAAAGCTATGAACATGGGTACAAAGAGGAATGTTGAAAACATTCTTCTGAAGTTGGAGCAGACTTCTGTTGGTTCACATAAAGTTAAGAAAGTAGTTGTAGTATTTCTATAGTAGAAGTTTGAAAAGATCTTAAGGATCTTGCTTTTTACACACCTTCGTGCATTAAGATGTTTAAAATATGTAATGAGCAAGCTATATCTCCAGCTCACTATTTGGTACATTTATTATCACCAAATTTTAAAACAGTATACTTCTCAAGGAGTGAGAAGGAACAAGCAATAGGTTTTGTAAAAAAGAAATGCCTCATTATATTAGGCATTGTTTTTACATTTATTGTCCATGCACTTCTCAATGGTGTTTTATTTGAAGAAGAGACAGCGAAATCCATTTACATTCTTAACTTATAGAAACCATTCGTCCTCATAAAAGAATATATTGGCTAAAAGGAATTCGATGATGGTGAGGAACTATGCACAGCTTAGGGAACCTCTACTGGAGTTGAAAGGATGTTTTCCATATTTGGACTTGCGCATATCAAGTTACGAAATCAATTAGAGGTGTTGAGAAGGCAGCAAAATTGGCACTTTTATTTAAATCCTTAAATGTTGGTTTTTAATAATATCATAATTGAGATCTCTAATGTATATTGTAGTCTCGATAAACAAGAAATCAAGACGTTGAATATTTGTTTTTTATGTTATTAAACACGTTATTTAGATATTCACTTACCACTTAAGAAAAGTAAATTGAATGTTAAAATCATACAGAAATGAAGCTCAATGAAAATTTCGATTCATTTCTAAGGTATATAATCATAACCAGAAAAATTCACTTTAAATCAAAATTTTGTAAGATATTATTACCTTTCTCAGAAATAACACAATTGCCAAATAATGGCCAACACACAAAGCCACTGGGGTGAGTTTTTTTTTTTTTTTTAAGAGGAAATTTATTATGAATAATAATTTTGACACCCACGTTCATGCTCAATCTGGAGCTGTTTTTTGTTTAGGAGAAAAACAGACATTGTCTCCATCCTAAAATCGAAATAAGGTCTCTCCACTGAGCCCGGAGTGCCTTAACCACTAGGCCAATGAGTACAAGACCAACGTTCTCTGTGTGTATGTGCTTTTTTCCGTATATGAAGTTGCAAGATATTATTACCCTTCTCAGATCAAAAACAACTGCCAAATAAATAATGGTCAACACACAAGGCCTCAGGGACCAGTTTTTATGGGGTGTTTTTTGGGAGGGGGGCAAATTTTATTATTGATAATAATTTTGACACCCCCATTTAAGATCAAATCTAGTTCTTGTTCTCATTGGCCTAATGATTAAGGCACTTCGGGCTCAACCAAGGAGGACCCTAGGAAGAGACCCTAGTTCAAATCAAGGACGGGGATTATATTTCTTATACAAAAAAACCCCTCTAGATAAAGCTTAAACATGGGTGTTAAAATTATTATTCATAATGAAAATTCTTCACAAAAAACTTGCAAAAACTCGCCCAGAGGCTTTGTGTGTTGACCATTATTTGGCAATTGTGTTAGCCCTGAGAAGGGTAATAATATTTTACAACTTTATATGCGGAGAAAGAGAGCGTTGTTCTTGTCCTCATTGGCGTAGTGGTTAAGGCACTCCAGGCTCAATGGAGGGACCTATGTCGACTCTTGGATGGGGACGATCTCTTTTCTCCTATACAAAAAAGACTCTAGATTGAGATTAAACGTGGGTGCCAAAATTATTATTTACAATAAAATTCCCCACAAAAAAACGATAAAAACTCGCCCCAGAAACAATGGCGAGCATTTTACGGTACCACTGGAATTTAACCTAGGTTAACAGTACAATAGATGAACGTATTATCCCTATGTCAACAGAGAAAGGACAACAAATGCCAACAGAGAAGGTGCTCTTTTGCATATCGTTTGACAACGTATTTGTAACATATGTCTTGTTAAGTTAATGAGCAATGGTAATTATTAATTAATAAAATAATAAATAAGTTACAAAAATAACCACTAAACCGATGAAAAGATTCGTTAATAATAATTATTGTACAATTTAGGAATATGCATTTCTGTTTATTTTGTTTGCATGTGTGGTTTTGAAAAAAAAGAAAAAGGTCTTTCATTTCAGAACCTTACATCAAGCTGAAACCCATAACTGATTATTCATTCCATAATTTATTCCGGGTGATATAAAATTAGCAAAATTTGTTCTCATTTTAGATGGGGTCACTATTTTCGATGAACTTTCTCTCAACTTTTGGATTTCTAATCTAGTCCACACTGAGATTCTTTTATATCTTCATTCACCAGTTCTTTCAATTTATTCTTTATGCTCCCTTTTACATCGACATCTATGTTCATCGCTAACTTTCCTGTAAATTTCTCCTTCCTGCTCATCACATGTCCATATTATCTCAGTTTTGACTATTCCACTCCACCCACACCTGTTACTTTTTCAACTGCCACTTTTACTGTTAATAACTAAAAATTACTACTAATGTAGGGGGGAAAAATTGTGTTTAAATGATTTTTGAGATTGATAGACAAAGTAATGGTATAATTTACTTTGTTGAAGGCGGTGAGGTCTATGCCCGATATCTTCTGTCCACAATATAGCCAAAGCAATAACTGCCCACAAGATGCATGCTCCACAACCATAAGACATAACGTTCTTATAATACCAATAATAATTTTTGCATTCCTCCTTTCTAAAAATTATAAAGGAAAAGAAAAAGTTAAATTTTTAAGGAACTCAAAGAAATAGAGAAGAAAGGAAACAGGAAAATCTTCATTAAATATATGCTCAAGATCTCTTAATCATAGTTTATTAAGTACACACACACACATCGAATCAAAGTCAATCTACAACAGAAGGTGTCAGTGGTTCTATTATTAAAAAATAAAAAATATCTTGTACAATTCATTGAAAAAAAAAAAAATTACCACGGTGATCCAAATAATTTCCGATAGTTTTTGCCCTTGCTAACTACCATGAAAGAAATAATGTTGCTATGGTAACAATGCAAAGGCCCATTGAAAGGTTTGTTTGTTTGTTTTTTGGTTTTACGGCTCAAAGACTACAGTGGTCATGCTGCGCCGGGACCTACAGTTTTCCGAGGAATCCGAACCTCTTAAGGCCTGGGGAACCAAACCCCGGACTACAGTGAGCAGTGCGATCTTTTATGAGATCTCTGAGTAAGCGTTCTTTTTGCACTGCTGGGAGTCGAACCCGGATTAGCCGCGCAATAGGAGAACGCGTTACCACACTGCGCCACCGCAGGGCCCCCATTGAAAGGGTTGCTATTTTCTTAGCTAAAGGTCTTCCATTTGAAAAACGGAGAGTTTGGCAACTAATATTTGGTGTTATGGTGATTATCTTCTTAACCCTTGGTTGTAGAAGCAAATTTAAAATTATACATAGTTTTCAAATCTTGTATAAATATTGGACATAACATATATTCTATAATGAGTTGTATATCTATAAACATTTCATTTGTTTAGATGGGCCCCTTTAGAAGACCCTTTCACATATGCAACCATGACCCCAGGACTTCAGGTGCTGGATTGATCTAGAGAAGGGGTGGGGAACACATGACCTTCAAGGCCCTTAGCTGTAGCCTTTAGACCGAATGAAAATTTTGAAGAAAAATCCCTTTATTTTTATTAATATGATTCTGTTCGTCTTTTATATTTGCATTATAATATAATCCGAAAATGCTTAAAATGAATATATAAGTAAAGTACAAAAGTGCAGAAGATTTAACGAAATAATCTTCCTTGATTGACTGACGCAATCAAAACACAAGCAGCCTTCGTACATTACAGCTAACTTAATGCGGCCTTCTAACATTAACAGCTAAGTTAATGCGGCTCTCAACATAAAATGGTTCCCCACCCTTGATTTAGATTAAGGCTAGGGTCAGTGCATTATGAATCAGGGTATGCTAAGAATCGCCAAAATGACCAAAATTGCCATTTGCTACTGACCTTGGCGGCATATTATGGACAATCACTTGATTCTGCAATCGACTTTAGCAATTGAAAGGATTAGAGAAAGTCAACCGCAATAACATAAAACATGTGAAGTTAGAAGAAAAAAGTTAAGGGTTGATAGGACTTAAAAGTAGATATTTGCGTTACAATATTATACAGAAAAAACCTAGAAGACTAAGAAGTGGTGTTGGCTTTTTCAATCAACAAAAGTATTGAAATTTACATCAGATTGAGCTGTCAAGCCTGTTATTCAATTAGCTCAAAGATAATTTTAAATAATGCAAACATACAACAATAGTTAATCGTACCGTAGTGCTATCCATTATTTGCTTAGTTGCTCTCTGCTTAATGCATCGACTCATTCTTTGACATTAGCCAATATTTCACCAAAAGTGTACTTAATAAAAAATTGTTTTATGTGACCGTGAGGTGAAATCATTCTAAACATATTTAGAAATCACCTCCCTCACCACAGAGTGTCACTCGATTTTTCTGTTATCTTATGAAGGATGCCCACTGTAAGATTCAAAAGACTTGAAATGAAAAGCAAAGTCAGCAAGGTAAGTTTAACTCTTTTCTTTTTCTATTTACACATATTTAATATCATATTTGTTGCATGAAATTACTCACTTGCATGGATCAGCGTTTGAAATTACCACCACAGCAACACCATTGGCAATTCTGTTTGCGAAGTCCATGAAACTAAATACAAAAGCGCCGCTGGACTGAAATAAAATATTCATAAAATTGATGTTAATTATATGAATAAAAAAAGGGAAGTTTATGAAAACAAAATTTGGTCTCATGAAAGTAACAAATTGGAAAAAAAAGTGAGTAAGACACAAAGAAGAACTGAAGCTATTACAAAAACACAATACTTGAGCAAAGAAGCAGAGAAGAGCGATAAAGAGGAAAGACCCTTAAATACTAATTTAAGTGGGTACATTGCAAGAACTGGATGACACGTAAGCAAACCTTTCAACTGGATCGCAAGAAACTATTATATTAATGAGTAGACAGATGTCCGTCAGAGATAAATGGCATTAGAAATTAGGTTGAGATAACGATGAGTAACAATAAACTCTGAACAAATATATATATACACACACACACATATATATATATATAAGAACTTCAAAAAGACTAAATTCATGAGACTCATCAATACACAAATGCATATGAAACCAAAATATGACTGTATGTGAGTTTCCAATATATGTGTGTATGCGTGTGGGGAAGGTGGAAACTAACATGTTCCAGCAATTAAATTTTTAGCAAATGACCAAAAAGTCTGCTTGGTTTTTATTATTTTACATGAAAATTCCTATATTCGATTCCATTTTTCAATGGAACCTTGTCTTGAGCCCATTTTTCTATAAAACCTTGTAAGTTTGACCCCATTTTTCAATGGAATTTTGTGAGTTAAAACAAAATTCATATATATATATATATATATTCAGATTTTCTACAATGAATTTTCAGAAAAAGCATTGCAAACTTAATTTTGGATTGCTGCGAACCCCCAACACAGACATACATGAGCAATCTTGATTATTTTTTTTCACCTTATGGCAAGACACCTAAGATTATGTTGTGCAAGAAGCTTTATGAGGAATTCAAACCTCAGTTGTCTTATGGAACTAAAACCCTAGATTATGGGGGGCAGGGGGGTAGTAGAAAAAACATCCACTTTATGGTACAGGTATTGAACCCAGTTTACTACAACAGACAAATGTGCTACCACGACATTACTGTAGTATCTTATGTGCAATCTTTAAGTCTTCAATGCAAGAATGTGTCGCCCCACTTTTATGGTCAGAAAAAATTCTCCCGCAGTAACTGATATACAATAAAGTATCTCAAACCCCTGCTTAGTGATTACCCTCAGATACGGATGCAGACGCCATTTTCATGATTCATTCCATTAGACTAGAGCACCTGCACTGACAAAATACGTTTGAACTTCAACCTTCACAGCATTTCTCACAACAAGAAACTAAGGATAAACAGGATAAGAGCTAAGGAAAATTTCCCCCTCCTTTTAACAAAGAGTGGAAATTGACTCCGGAGTTGACAGACTTTGATCATAAATAAATCATATAATGATACACTGCACAAAACTAATAAATAATTACCAACGCAAAACTACTACAGTTCAAATTTATTATTATTGTTTACTCGACTACCACACAGATTCAGTACACATAACACAGAAATACAGTGGATTTAATCTTGCAATTAAAAATACACTTCAAAAGAAAAGCACTGGTGAGTAAAACCCAACAAACAGCTATTAATAAATTTTTTTCCAAGACAAATAAATTTTAATATTTAATGTTTCGTTGTAAATTTACTTGTTGTATTCAACAAGTGCTTACGTTCGTTATCTTAAACTTGTCTTATGTACTCAATGATACATAAGTTTTGAAACGAAGCATTTAAATAATTGAAATGTAATATTTCAGGTTCTTCAGAATAACACCCTCGTTTTCGGACAAATTTTTCAGTCCAGCGAATGACTGCTAATGAGGGCTTTCACTGACTGTCTGTGTGTGTGTGCATGTATGTATATACAGAGTGTTCGGTTACCGCGTGTACAAACTTCTAGGAGAGGTAGGGGACACCAAATAAAGCATATTTGCCCATACAACCCATGTCCGCAAAGGGGCCGGTTTGGCTGTAGAGCGTAACTACTGTTTACGTCCATGTCATTGCCACGTAGGCAATGACATGGACATGCACGATCGCCCTGCACGATCGCCGGACCTATCCACCTTGGATTATTGTTTGTGGGGTCACATGAAAGGTCCCGTGTATGATACACCTGTGGATAGTGAGGAGGATCTTGTTGCATGCGTCAACGTAGCTGCCGCAGCCGTCCAAGTGGCACCCGGTGTACTCGAAAATGTCCGTGAGTCCATGTGGTGCCGATGTCAGGCTTGTGTTGTAGTGAACGGCTGAAACTTAGAACACCTTTTGTCACCTCTCTTCATATCTCCTAGGGACAATTAAAAACGATTCACCGTTTGCTTTTTGTACGGTCTTTGGCCTAGGGACAATTAAAAACCGATTATATTTCCTATCAGAGGTGGTACCACCTTGTCGTGGTGGATGGGCTTAGAACAAAGACTGCCACAACAATTGAATGACTTGCAAGTCACATTTTTAATTCATTGAATTTTTCAGCATCACACAGATTCGTATCACATTAGTTTAACCTGGAACTCAACCTTTTAATGTCCTTCACCTGCTGCATATGCGTGGCAGTTCCCAATTCTTTTCCAGTGTGTTAAAAAAGGCATTTTTAGGCTTATTTTCACTAAACAGTAACACAGATCAGAATCAGAAAACGGAATTCCGGATTTCTTTGTCTCTGCTGTATTATTAGCTCATTCACTTAAATTATGCATTTAAAAAAATGTTTCATTGCCGTAATCGCCTATGTGGCAACGGCATGGATGTAAACAATAGTTACGCTCTACAGCCAAACCAGGGCCTTTACGGAAATAGGTTATATGTGCAAATATGCTTTATTTGGTGTCCCCTACCTCTCCTAGAAGTTTGTACACGCGGTAACCGAACACTCTGTGTGTGTATATATGTATATATATTGGTAATGCAACGTAACTTCAAACCTGGGCCATCTCCAATTTCTTCATTGCCTTGAATAAAAAAAAAATCACATTTCATACATATGATTAGAATATGTGTATGACGTGACTTTTTATTTATGGGGGGGGGGGAGATGGGGAAATGTCCTACTTTTGGTCGTGCAATGCAACCAATATTCAGGTACACAAAAGTAGATAAGCATATTATAAATAATTCAAAAAGAGATCTGATTGAAGAAAAGTTGAAGAAGTGAGGATGATATCCGCAAACAAGCTAATTCCAATATATATTGATGCATTCCTCTAGCGTTTATTTTGTTTCTGCAAAGTCTTGA